>JASDQU010243896.1:31229-49248 GCA_032191745.1 Picea mariana
TTTTTTTTTTTTTTATATATACAGATCTACTTAATTTTTGTTTCATTTACTTACTTTTCTAAATAAAATTAGTATTATAAAGTATGTTTAAAAAAAATATTTATATTAAAACAAAAACAAACACACACACACAAAAAAAAAACAATATTTAAACCAACATGTAACCAAGAGCCGTGGGATATGGTGGTCGATGGGAATGGAACTCAGACCTTCCAAATAAAGAAAAGAGCAAACAAAGAAAAATAAAAACGAACCTGCAAACCCTAACCTAAAGAAGGCACCCAACGACCAAACTAGACCGAGCCTAACACCTAAGCGCAAAACCAAAAACCAAGCCAAGTGCATACACCAAGCACAAATAAGCAGCATATGTGTTCACTACTCGAAATCTAAGTTTCGAATTGCATACTGGAACCTTGTTACAACAGTCATACATCTAGTCATGAGGATGCAACGAAATTTTTAGATCAAATATACATGGAAATTATGCATCACATACCATACCAAACTTAGCAACGAAAGCAAATCATTGTTATGGAAAACCGTCACTGTATACTATTCTCATAAATTGGTCCACAAGACAACAAAGATTAAGGAACGTTGTATACTCTAGGATGGTCTTTGGAAGAAGTTTACCAGTGGAAGACCTGAAGCCACACCACCATACAAAGAAGCCAACAAATGATATCTAGGACAGCAGTTGGAAGAACGCATTTGCTTGTTGTATTACCCTACAGATTTTGACAGTGATGTCAGAGATATGACCACTGAGAAAGAGGCAAAGACCCAGTGACAAAGCCAAGGGAGCTGGAGAGCCACGCACCTGTAGCCATCAACAACACAAGTCAATTACCAAAATAACTACATACAAACTAGCGACCATAAGCAAACACCAACATACAATATGAGTTAGCAACAACATACGAAATCAAGCCAAAAATTGAGCCAAATCCAGGTCCCAAGCTCCAGCTATAAGTCACATGGAGGAAGAGCCCACAAGGAAGCAAGTTCTTTCACTACGATTCCGATCCATGGCCAATATTGAAGGTCGAATGCCAAGCTTCAAGCTCAAAGTCCCCGAGCTAGCACTTACAACACAACACAAGTCGGTCAAGACTGAGAGCCTAAGCACCAGGCATCAAGTCACACAGGGAGGAGCNNTTGCACTACGCGTCCAGGGAGAAGCCCGTAGTCCAGGCCCAAAGCCACAGGGACAAGGCCGCAGTCTAGGGCCAAAGACACAGGGAGGAGTCTGTAGGCCAGGGCCAAAGCCACGAGGAGGAGCCCACAGGAACCAAGCCCGTAGGCCAGGGCCAAAGCCATCAAGGCGAGACCTCCGACAGCCACTTTGGAACAAATTACCATTGCGCCATCCATGAGAATGAAAGTGGGGTGTAGGGTTAGGTTAAGGAGAGCAAGAGGAAATGGGGGTGGGGCACGTGGGCTTCATGCATGCCCGCACTTTGTTTTATTCTATTTTTTATTATTATTTTAATTTCTATTATTATTATTATTATTATTTTGTCTTATTGATTATTTGATTATCGTAATTTATTTTTATATATATTATCTATTTTATTTTTTATTTTTTTTATTAAATATTCTTATATAATTAAATTTTAAATTTTAATTGCTTATATTTAGTTTAAACTTTAATTATTTAAGAATATTATATGTTTTAAATATTAAATTAAATATTTTATGTTATAAGAAAACATTAAATTTTATATGTTTTAAAATAAAATTGAAGTAATTATGATTAATCAAGGTAATTGAGTATGTTTTATTAGTATAATTAATATCATTAATTAAAAGTAATTAATCATTAGAATAGAATCACTAATTAATAATTAGTAATTAATGTTTAAATTATATTTAAATTATATTTAATTTTATGATTCATGTTTAATTTAAAACTAGTTAAAGCAACTAATTAAATTGTTTAAGCGAAAAGTTTAAGGACTTGGCCCAGGATAAGCGCGAGGGGGCTTCATGCGCACTGGAAAGGTAAGTTAGAGGAATAGGCTAGTGTGGTACAGTGTTAGCGTAACTACCAGGCGAGAGGGTCAATAGTTTTCTTAGGCGAAGACATCAAGCTTAGACGCTTTAACCCTAACCTAGCCACTTCCCCTAAAGAGAGTAACGTATGTTTACAGACAAGTAATAAAAACTTACTCTTTTCTAGTTTAAGTTGCGCAAATGTGAAATGTCCTAGACTCACCCTGATGAACTTTGGTTGATGTAGATTCAAGTATACAGGATGGTTAGGATGAGAGGAAATCAAGGCAGAGGGGCATCGACACAGAGACCACCAGCGCCACCACCACCATCGCCTGAATTAGCTCTCATTTTGTGCTCTTTGGAGGCCATAAATGAGACTTTAAAGGGGCGTCAGCTAGTAGGGATCGAAGTAGAACCCCCACCATCTTGAATGGGTAATCCTGAAGCGTTGAGGGATTCAGGTGGAGGGCCTCTACCTGAAGACATCACTAGAGAACTGCAAAAGATTAAACTTCCAGAATTTGTTGGGGGTCGTGCCAGTGAACGCACAAAGGCATGGTTGGAAGGCATGGCAAGGTGTTTCACCTTAAGATACTATGCCTCCACATCAAAGGCGAAGATAACGATTTTTCAGTTGAGAGACAGTGCCTTGAATTGGTGGGGCAACCTAGAGAGGAAATTGCACCTTATCCCGGACACTGTTTCTTGGGAACATTTTGAGGAAAGGTTCTGAATGAAATATCTACCAACTTACTACGAGGAACAATAGGTGGGAGCATTTCATGCTCTGGTACAGGGAAACACGACCATAGAAGAATATGAGATCAGGTTTATGGAATTGGTCAAATATGTTTCATACATGGATAATGATCAACGACAAGCAAAATGCTTTGTCTATGGGTTAAACCCTAAGATAAGGGCCATGGTGTGGATGTGGAAACCGTCTTTGGTAGCGAAAGCAGTTGAAAATGCATGTTATGCTGAGGAACACATGAACTTAAATGGAGGTACAATATCGACCTTTCTGCATCATCCTGGATTCATGGGGAAGGCCCCTAAGACATTTTCCAGGGGAGGGGGATAAGGGACACCTCCATATGGTAATAGAGTCGCACCAAAGACAGTCTCCACAGGGATTTCAATGGTAGCGAGTGCAGCATCTCATTCATCACCAACAACGCAGGCAGGTCCACGACCATCTCAGGGAGCAGCTAGTAGGGGCAAGGTTTCCAAGGGAAGGAACTCATTTCAGAGATCATCACAAAGAAATACGCAATTTCAATCTCAGGTTACATGTTGGCGATGTGGAGGACCCCATTACCAAAATGATTGCTCAGAGTTACAATCAGGATTTGTGCATAGAGAAGGAAAGGTCCCGATGGGAAGAGCAAGTGGTAGCCACCAGATTTATGCAGCAGTTAATAATCCCCAGGCAGAACATCAATCCACGGCAGTGGAATTGTCAGGTACGCTAAATCATATAAATGTTAAAATTTTATTTGATTCCAGTGCTACAGATAGTTTCATTTCACCATCTGCATTAGAAAAAAGTGGGTTGGCAGCCTATGAGCACGATGACTTTAAACAAGTCGAGATGGCTTCAGAGGAAAAACAAGCGGTAAGACCTAGCATTGATAATTGTCTAGTAGACCTGGGAGTGTGTACTACCAAGTTGAAGGCATGTGTCACTGCCCTCGGAACATATGACCTAATCATTGGAATGGATTGGTTAGAATCCCATCGAGCTATGGTAGATTGTTTCACAAAAAGGGTGCTTTGTGTTGACGATGAAGGAAGGCCAGTAGAGATCCATGGTGTACGGAGAAAGGTGTCTCTACGCTTTATCTCAACTATGAAGGATAAATGGTGCATGAGGCAAGGGTGTCGACTTTATGTAGTGGAAGAAGTGATTGAAAGGAAAGGACCCTCCTTGGATCAGTACCCGGTATTGTTAGAATTTAAGGATGTTTTTTTGAACAAGTTACCAGGGTTACCTCCTATGAGGGAGCTTGATTTTACTATTGAGATAAAACCTGGTGCAAAACCAATTTCCAAGACTCTGTATAGGATGACAATGCCAGAACTTTGTGAGTTGCAGATGCAGTTGAAAGAGTTACTCGACTTAGGAATAATAAGGCCTAGTGTCTCACCTTGGGGTGCACCAGTAATTTTTGTAAAGAAGAAGGATGGTTCCTTACGATTGTGTATAGATTATAGAGACTTGAACCATGCTACAGTGAAAAACATGTACCCAATGCCACGAATAGATGATATCTTTGATAATATGAAAGGAGCAACAATATTCTCAAAGATTGATTTGCGATCAGGGTATCACCAGTTAAGGATTAAGGAAGGCGATATTCCTAAAACTGGCTTTCGAACTCGCTTTGGGCATTACGAGTTCATGGTAGTACCTTTTGGTCAACCAATGCACCAATAATATTCATGAGCCTCATGAAAAGCATATTCCAGAAGTACTTAGACCATTTTGTACAAGTCTTTCTAGATGACATCCTCATCTATTCCAAAAACGAAAGAGAGCATGAGGAATACTTGCAAGTGGTATTGTCCTACCTTAGAGAGAACAAATTGTATGGGAAGTTGTCGAAGTGTTCCTTCTTCCAAAAGGAAATTCACTATTTAGGTCATACATTTCTGGTGAAGGAATCTCTGTGGACCCAGAAAAGGTAAAGGCCATTATGGAATGGCCAGTGCTGAAAAATGCTCATGATGTGAGAAGCTTCATGGGGCTAGCAGGTTACTATCGGAGATTTGTGGAAGGATTCTCTAAAATAGTGAAACCCATCAACACTTTATAGCGCAAGGGGGTCAGGTATGAATGAACAGAAGAATGTTATAGTGCATTCATCGAGCATAAGAGGTTACTAACTAGTGTGCCAATTCTACAAGTGCCAGATATGGAAAAGGACTTTACAGTCTGCACGGATGCCTCGAAGAAAGGGTTGGGGGTTGTGCTAATGCAGGATGGAGGAGTGATATCTTTTGCATCAAGGAAGTTGAAGAAACACACGGAGCTTTATGCTACTCATGATTTAGAGTTGGCAGCTGTAATGCTAGCTCTGAAACTTTGGAGGCACTATCTAGTGGGGCAAAACTTTGAGCTCAAAACGGACCATCAAAGTTTAAAACATCTCTTCACTCAAAGGGATCTGAATTCTAGGAAAAGGCGATGGAGTGAGTTCATGAGTGAGTATGAATTTGGTATTTCTTATATCAAGGGAAAAGAAAATGTGGTCATGGATGCCTTGCATAGGAGACCACGTGTCTTCTCCTTGGTACCCTTAAAGGTCAATCTGAGGGAACGTGTGTTGACGCAAATCCTTAGAGACAATTGGTATTTAAAGGTTACCTCAAACCTCCAGAATGGGAGGCAATTAGATCCTAAGTATGAAGGATATAGTATGGAAGCAGACAGACTATTGAGATATCGAGGAAGGATGTACATCCCTGAAAGTGGGGATATTCGAAGCATCATACTAAAGGAATCCCATAAAGCACTTTATTGTACGCATCCAGTTGTGAAGAAAATGTACGCAGACATGAGGAGGCTCTTCTTCTGGGTAGGCATGAAGCATGATGTAGTCCATTTCATCGCCAGGTGCCTAGAGTGTCAACAAGTAAAATCCAACCACCATCACCCGACAGGTCTCCTACAACCACATGATGTTCCTATGACCAAGTGGGAAGTCATTTCTATGGATTTTGTTGTGGGGTTGCCACTCACATCTCATAGACACAATGTCATTCTTGTGATAGTTGATAAGTTAACCAAGAGTGCTCATTTTATTCCGGTTAGAGACACTTATCATGTTACTGATGTGGCATACATGTTTTTAAGTGAGGTCATCCCATTTTCACAAGATACCTAAGAAGATCATTTCAGATAGGGACTCCATATTCACTTCTAGGTTTTGGACAAGTTTGCAGTCGGCGTTGGGGACTCAGTTGAACTTAAGCACAACTTATCATTCTGAAACAGATGGGAAAACTTAGAGATTAAATCAAGTCATGGAAGATATGCTTAGGATGTATGTCATGGATAATCAAACCCATTGGGAGAAGTACCTACCTTTGGTAGAGTTCGCCTACAATAACAATTTTCATAGCTCCATCGGAATGCCACCCTACGAAGCTTTGTATGGAAGGCCATGAAAAATTCCATTGAGTTGGGAGAGGTTAGAAGACCGAGTAACAGTTGGGCCAGAATTGATTCAATATATGGAGGAACAAGTGATTCAGATTAGGCAGAGACTAAAGGAAGCACAAGATAGATAGAAAAGTTATGTGGATGCACACAACACTGACCAAAGTTATAAAGTGGGAGATCAGGTTTTCATTCGTATCAGACCTAATAAGAGTACCATACGGTTCAGGAAGGGGACAAAGTTGTCACCTTGATTTATAGGACCATTCAAAATCCAAGAGAAAATTGGACTCGTCGCCTATCGTCTCGTACTGCCACCCCACTTGCATAAAACTCATAACATTTTTCATGTATCTGTTCTACGTCATTATGTTTCTGATGAATCACATAAACTAAATTAGAAGGAATTGTAGGTATCGGACGTGGGAACCCTCATGGTAGTACCGTTACACATATTGGACCGTAGAGTCTGACAGCTCAGGAACCATTTGGTAGACCAAGTTAAGGTCTAGTGGGACAAGTTTAGTCCAGGATCTGCTACTTGGGAGGATGACGAGACGTTACGACGAAATTATCCCTCAATTTTTTTTGACCACCTCGAGAATATGTTCTCAAAGGTTGGGTGTATGTAACGCCACCTTTTGACTTAGACAACTAGGATTACCTAAGGCCTAAACACCTTTATTTTCTATTCACAGTGAAACTATTAAATGATACACTTGAACGTTTAAGACGTATGAACCTTTATGAATTTTTAAACGTATTTGAATAATGATGGATATGATGCGATATATTGTGAGAATGTAAATTTTATGAATATTTAAATGTTATTGATGATGATGGATATGATGCGATATACTCTGAGAATGTAAATTTTATGAATATTTAAATGTTATTGATGATGATGGATATGATGTGATCTACTATGTGAATGTAAATTATATGAATGTTTAAGTGTTATTGATGATGAAGGATATGATGCAATATATTGTGTGAATGTGAATCCTATGAATATTTAAATGTTATTTGAATGATGTTGGATATGATGTTATCCATTATGTAAATGATAATTCTATGAATGGGTGTCGTTAATTGAATTATGGGATATTATGAGATCTATTTCTAACTTGAAAACTTTGATGTTAAATTTGTTGGTACGCGAGTACTGAATTGAAATTATGGTTGTATGCAATTACATGATGATAATGCATAGATACGTATGAGTTTGTGTTACAGACTAATCTGCAGGTTATTGGGCTATGAAATAGCCAAGGTATAATGATGATAAAAGTGGATGTCATGACCACTGGCTGAGAAACAATATGGTATGAATCTTTGTATGTGAAATTATATTGGTTTGGATACATTGCTATGATATGTGGACCAGTGCAGGATTTCAGGAGGTGAAACTTCCCAAAACCAAATAAACGATGACAAAACTCCCAACAACATGGTGCCACTGTATATTCCATGGTAGGGTGTGGACCCTAGTCCTGTTAGGAGGGGAGGAGGCATTTCTCACCATGTATCCTTCGAAACCTAGAGTCATGGGAGGACGGTGTTAGATCACGCTCCCCTAGACATGTGATGATGATTGTCAGTTGCCTGCTGGGTAAGCTTGGTCAAGATAGTGACACTTCCACTTACGGGTTCTATTTGAAGTTAGGTCAATATAGTTGACGATCCAAGATAGTCTAGCAGAGGAAGGATAGGAATGGAAGATGGAAGTAAGTTAGGGAGGAAGAATGAGTAGAAATAGTTGAGAGTGTATGGAGATTTGTCTTATGGTGGAATTTATTGTTTTTCCTTTTGAAAAGAAAAGTGCATATATGAATATTCATAATTACTTAACTAAACTACAATTGTCTAAATAATATTGTTGAGCTAGATAATTGTAATTAAAGGATTTCACAAACATTTGATTGGGTTATTGTCTTTTATAAAATGAATAGTCTTGTTGAATGGATTTAATGCATACAAAAATTACTATAGAATGATAGTTATTGTTATTAGTACATGCAAGAGACTTGTATGTACTAGCTACACATGCATTTCTTGCACATGTACACTAGTATGTATGAGTTTTCTTGGCTTACATACTAATAATGTCGGTTATTTGTTATGAATGTGTGAACCATGTGTCTTTTCCCTTGTATCATAAAATACTTTAACTTCCGGACAAAGTTTCCTGAAGGGTGGGTGTATGTAACAACCCTAGTTAAATAATTAATTGCCATAGTTAAATAATTTTTTAAAGTATATTAAGTTTAATTAATTAATTAATTAATTGTCCTGAATTATTAATCATTTAATGTATATTAATCAATTGATTAATTAATTAATTAACTAATTAAATATTTGGGTAATGAATTTAAGTTTAATAAATTTTAATTTATCAAAAGAAAACTTAACATATCGAAGGATGGAACCATTAAGGAGAAGGGGATAAGGTGGTTGGCATTGAATGGAGGGATAAGGTGGTTGGCATTGAATGGAGAGATAAGGTGGGTGAGTCTTAATGAAATGAAGAGGCGGTGAATGGGAATGGGGGGTTATGAGGGGGAAAAACACTCGGGGAGAAGGGGACTTTGGAGGGAGCATTATTTTGAGAGGAGGAGACTGTATTGGGGCATTGTTTTTTGAGGGGATACTTTTTTTAGGAGATTGGAAGACTGTATTACGGGTTTTGGCTAGAGAATCTTGTGGAAGGACTATTACAAGGGGGGGCAGCTCAAGGGCTAGGAATCCTGGAGCTAGGGAGCCGAAGAGGCTCTGTTCCTAGCTGGTTGGGTGGCTAGACGGTTTTGGGCAGTGCATCAAGTAGAGCATCAGGCAGAGTTGTAAAACAACGATAGCATCTGTTAGAGGTATGTATTTTCATTTTTCTGTTGTGTTATATAATTTATTATGATCTACTCATAAAATTTAATTAAGATGAATGGTTATATGTTGGTTATGAAATTGTGAAGATGTTAGGATAGCATTTCTCTAATTTAATTTATGTTTTATAATTAAATTTATATTTTATAAGGCTTTGTAGGAAGAGGCCTTACAAATGGATGATGGAAAGCTTATTGTGGGCTTGAAAACAATTGCAAATCAACCGATCTTTAGATATGGGATAAGAAAAAATGCCTCTTTGATAATCTTGTTACTCCTATTATTCTATATGGATGTGATGTTTGGGGATGCAGTATCTCTGAAGAATCATGGAGAAAGATAGAGAAAATCCAAACGAATTTATAACCTATAATCTCAAAATTAGAGGAAATACACCTTATCCTATCTTATCATATCCTCCTCTTAGAGGAAAGTCTTTCCCCCATTGAGAGAACGGCTATGACTAGATAGCTAATGTATAAGAACAAGTCAAACAACATGGAAGACAAGAGGATTCCTACAATTTCTTCAAACTCCAACCATAACCACCTTCAACTCAAGCGGGGATGGAATAAAGATGCCCAGTCTTGGCTAAACCATTCGGTAATCATGGAAGACAACATTTTGTAGAATAAGGATACTGTTAAAAATATTGTTAAATCAAAATTTAAGGAGAAAATGTGGTGTGATAAAGAGTTAGAGGAAAAAAAAAAAATTAAGGTATTATAAGGAGGCAATCAACCCTAATCTAGAAAAAAATAAGCATTGCTAAAATAAGAACAAATTCTCATGAGCTCCATAGTGAAACCAAGTGTTGGTTAATTCCTAAAACACCATAGGACGAAAAAGTGTGTCACCCTTGTGACATTAAGAGGGTTGAAGATAAAAATCACTTTCTCTTATATTGTCCATCGTATACCCAAATTAGATCTCAATTTCAAAATATTTGTCACACTACTAGCCTTCCTAACCTTTTAACTCAACAAAACTATGGTCATCTTGGAAAGTTTCTCTTAATGTTTTTGGAGCACAAAAACAAAATTCTAAAGAATTGCAAGTAATCCCTTACCTTCTTAAGGGACAATAGATCATCATCATCATCATCATCATCATCATCATCATCATCATCATCATCATCATCATCATCATCATCATCATCATCATCATCATCATCATCATCATCATCATCATCATCATCATCATCATCATCATCATCATTTTGTAATTTTTTAATATTAAAATGTATTTTTAATTATTAAATATATAAATATTTTTACATATATCCAATTCATACATAATAACAATAATTACATGCATCCAAACTAATATATAAAAAATAAATATATAATAATACTACGATAATTATTAATATAAATCATGCATATTTTAATATTCTAAAATTTAATCATTAGACACAATTTAATACTTTTTAACTCAATCAATAATAGTATATATTTTATGTAAAATATGTTACACCTTGTCATATAATAAATCTATATCATATTCATCATATGGATTCCACCACACCAACAATATCGATTCCACCAATAACTCTCCCTTCAACACTTTCAACTATATATTGATACTATGATTAGTCTCGCGATACCATTTTATAATGTTTACTAAGAATAATACAACTATCCATCATTTACCTTGGATATCATTTGGGTTGTTTTCTTTTTATATTTTTGGTACAATCTTCACTATTATAAGTACACAATTGTACACAATTTTATATTTTGTACACGTTGAAAATGGTTACATAGAACAACACAATTATTCATTATCGATTACATTTCATATCATTTGGGTTGTATTTCTTTTAATATTTTTAGTACTATCTTCAATATTATAATTACATAAAATTATATAGATGTTTAAAATAAAGGAAATTAATATTATTAAACATAATTATAATTATATTATAATCTAAACATTATGTATAAAAAAAAATGCTTAATTTTATTAGATCAGATCATTAAAATTAAATTAAATTTATAATTTATAAAATTATTTATACAAATTATTAATAAAAAATATAATCATACACTTTCACTTTCTCTTTCATTATTTATATTTATATATATATATATATATATATATATATATATATATATATATATTTCATAACCATCCATATTTTTCTCATATAATAAACTCTTAAAGTAAAGTTTATAATGAAGTAAAGATTATAATGATGATATCACAATGAAGGAAAACATCACCAATAAAATTCTATAATGAGAAAATGTCAATCTCCGAAATTTTAGGAAGAACATAAATCCGTATTCAATATATAGTTGTGTTCTCGTTAATATGGTCAAATCTTCAACTTTAATAAGAATCTTCTATGTATTATTATTATCTTTAATGGCATATCTATGATAGATATATATTATTACTTTAAATGGCATATCTATGATAGATATATATTATTATTTTAAATGGCATGTCTATGATAATATTGGTTTTATGATTTAATTTTGAATTGAGTTATGTCATCATCACATTCTATATTCTTTAGAGTTATGTCATCATATTGTATATTGATAATATTGGTTTTATGATTTAATTTTCTTTAGTGCTAATAAGATTGTGATACTACAAATTTGGAATTGATTTATGTCATCATTACATTCTATATTTTATAGAGTTATGTCATCATATTTTATATCGAGACAATATTTGTAATTTATGTATTTAAAAACATTAAGAGTTTTTTTAGTTAGTAAATTTTTAAAAATTAAAAGTTTTTTTAGTTTGTAAATTTTATTACTTGTTAAAAATAGTAATGTACATATAGTTTGAGTACATTTCACAGGGTTTTTTTTATTGAAGGAAACCAATTTATCACAATAATTGTTTAAGTTTAATTGTTTAAGTTTATTGGCTCCTTGAGGAGTCGCAAAATAGGATAGTCTGAAAATAGATATGTTGTCTAAACATTTTGACAAAACCACTAGCCTATCATAAAATGTGGAGAATAGACTAGGCCCAAAACTTGGAGTGAAACTAGAAACTGTAATAAAAAAAAACACAATTAATCATTATGCAGAGCATGTCCCTGATGAGAAGTTTTTCCTAATGGGAGAGGAATGGGTTCAGAGAGCAGGATAGTGTCTAGAGCAGTCATACCGAGAACCGAGATTTGAAGAACCAAGCTTGCTTGCATCGCCATGATCCATGAGAAGTGTCTGTGGAGTTGTTCAATGTTAAACTTCAAGTCTGTCATATCATTGCACATTTTGAAGATGAGATTGAGCAAAGTATCTTTGGAAAGGTAATTGAGAGGAGTCTGATAATTCGTGTCTTCCATATTGGTGTGAGACGAGCTAGAAGGTCAAGAAGAAGAAAGGTGGCCCAAAGGAGAATTTGGAGGTGGCACTTAGCAAAAATTACGGACCATATAATCTGGAAACTCCTCAACAACTAGGAAGATCCATGTTTCCATGGATTCCATATCTGATTGAGCTTGAGGAGCATGGGAAGGAGAATTTTCGGTTGCATGGCCTGTGAAGCTTAAAGAAAACCCTACTTCATTATGACGAGTGTTTTGCCTACCCTAAGAGGAGTGAGCTCGCTCACGCATTATGGACCCAAAAGTAAAGGTGAGACTGACAAAGATCGAGCGCTATCATTGTGAAAAGATATGACATATACTCTAAGAGGGTGATACGCTCAAGCCCGATAGCGAAAAATATTTCCTCCCTATGATGAATAAACTAGCTCATAATGAGGAGCAAAGGCCTAAGCATTGAATTTGGAATTGTAGAAAATGAGGGGGTAGTAAAGAGACATAATTGCTCTGTCCTCAAACATACCAGATACCTCTTGGATGGTGTTCATCCCTTGTATATGAAACATGGGCTAGAATCTCCCATTAATCTCAACAAGACTGGAAATAACTAACAAAGGAGGGTGTTGGTGAGTGTGCCTCCAGGTGACACTCCCTCTACATGATATGAGTAGGGTCATCGTCAGAATGACACCCCATCTAGGGAAAAAAATTCTTTTCTTTCCAAGTTGATGCATTCTAGAAGAATGGGGTGCAGTGAAAACTGAGAATAACTACATTCCAGATTGGTATTGGCCCTATTCACCCCAATATTGGCTAATTTTTCATCCACCTTGTTGGTGTCTTTTTGTACATGCAAAGAAATCAGAACCATGTTGTTTAAAAGTAGAGACTTGAGAAGCTCTAGGTTGTTGAGAAGACACAGACTAGGGGAGAATTTTATTGGTTCTTATCCATTAATGAGACGGGTGAGGAGAGATATAAATACTTGTGTGTCGCCTTCAATCATTATCTTGTTATACCCGAGGGAGTTGGAATTTTGGATGCTCTTGATGAGGGCCCATAATTCTAGAGTGTTATTTGTTTCATGACCTAAGTTTCATGCAAGAATATGGAGGATATCCCCCTTGTCATCCCTGAAGACTACACTATACCCAGCGAGTCCTGGGTTTCCTTTAGAATAATGATCAGAGTTCATCTTGACGAATCCCGAAGGAGGTATTTTCCACAAAGAAGAGCTGATAGTTGAGATTGGGTGGGAGATTTGTGAGGTCTGATCTTGAGAGAGGCAGAGGTTCCAGTTTTAGAGAACATGCTATTCACGACTGTCACATTTGAATTTGTCTTCAGTCTTGCAATGTCCCCAACTAGGCTAGGTAGAAATATTATGTTTTATGTCCCAAAATTGTTATTTCATCTTATGTGAATGTGCCAAACACTTGTATAATGGTTTTTTTAACTTCTTACAAATATTTTTCTCAGATAGGAATATTTTCAAACACATTGCATGCATCCATTACACAGAAAATAGAGTATATAACCATGGCATCTTATTATGGATGGAAACTCCCAAAATAAATACAATGATATATAATGGTTGTAAGAACAACTGCAGAATAATCCTAAGCACACAAATCTAATGGTTGTGAGGAAGTTGGACAATCTACTACATAATCAATACAAGAAAACATGGAATGATTCCAATCTATGATGTCCATTAATCCATGGCTCTCCAATCCCTACACTTCTTTGTTCCAGTAATGTCTGATATGTAAGAGGCCCTCCAATATATCCTGAAATCCTCTCAAACTTGATCTGGAAAAAATTTTCAATCTCTAATTCACAAAGGTTCTCGCTGGACAAATGGGAGATGTCTAGCAGGTCCTTGCGAGACAAATCATGTTCAACTCATGAGGGTGTCTCCTTCCACAGTTATGTGAAACCCTCCTGGAACCTATAGATATGATGACCGGGATCCTCCAAAATAATGTCGCAAATACCCTACGCAACTTGATATGCCTCCAAAATCTCTCTAGGATGAAAAAAAACCCCACAATGAACTCAAACGAGGACTCTAGATGAATACTCCTCTTGTCTATCCCAGGTGGATATTGCACCACTGAAACTAAACTTATATGGAAGGGTTTTGCTAAACCCTAACGAAACAATGGCTCCAAGAGCACTCGAAAATGAGAGATCAAATGATAATGCTAAAGAGAAGGGTTACCCCTCTATTATTCATTCCTTCATACCTTCTAGATATTTCTCCTTTTTGACTAAATCAAACCTTCACTTTATTTTCCCTCCAATTCCATTTGAATATAATTTATTTTTTTTAATGTCACTTTTAGGATTTATCATTCTTTTTACCTACTGACACCAAATAAACCTCCTTGACTCCATTTTTCCTTGTTGACTATAGCCTACATGAGTCATATAGGCTATTGAGTCATCCTTCATCATGATCAATTGGAAGGGGACATTACAGTCCTCCCTTCCCATGATTTCTTGTCCTCAAGAAACTCCAAATCAGGGTGTTGTAAGATCTCCTCTCCTTCCCAGGTAGCATCTTCTATGTGCAATCCTCTTCATATCACCTAGTACTCTTGAATGACCCTCCTCAGTAACTAGTCCCCGACATCAAAATTCCTCTCAAGAGCTAGAACCAATTGTCCTTGCTCAACTACTAGAGGAAGATTTTCCGAAGCAGTGACTTATTTTCTAAATTCCTTCTTGATGTATGGTACATTTAAGGTATAGTGGATCTTTATACCCTTTGGTAGCTCCATCTCGTATGCTACTTCCCCAATTCTCCTGACCACTCTATAGGGTCCATAAAAGAAAGGATTCAACTTCTCTACACAAATGTTCTTTAATGACCACTGTATGTAAGGATGCAACCTGAGAAATAATATATCTATAAACTCAAAGTTGCATTCTACCCTGTTCATATTCGCATACATCTTCTATTGAATCTAAGTGGCATGTGAGTTCTCCTTCAAGACTCTCAATATGTTCAAACTTTTCTATAACCATTCTTTGGCCTTGGGAGCTCAACCCTCTCCAAATTTTAAATCCACAAAAGATGGATCTTCATATCCATGCAATTCCCTAAATGGGCCCATCTCGATGGACATGTGATGGGTGGTGTTTTAGCAATGCTCCCCAATATGCAACCACTTTATCCATGTTTGYTGTTTCCCTAACACATATTTCCTCGGGTACGCCTCAATCCATTTGTTTGCTATCTCATTCTTCCCGTCTATCTAGGGGTGATAGCTAGTACTAGGTGCCAACTCTGTCCCRGATAACCTGAATAGTTCCTACCAAAATGTAATAAGAAACCTACTATCCCAGTCACTAACTATGTTCCTCAGAAGACCATGGGGTCTGAACACCTCCCTGAAGAAAAAATATGCAACATGAGATGTGATTTACTCTATAGGAATGGAAAATAAGTGCACATATTCATTTAATTTGTTCACTACCATGTAGATATAGTCCTTTCCCTATGCCTTTGGAAATCCTATGGTGAAGTCCATGGAAATTATATCCCACTTATGCTCCAGAATTGACAATGGTTGAAGTAGTCATGTAGGACATGTGAATTCTAACTTGTTATGTTGACAAGGCATGCACTCCCACACATGATTAAGTACAACCCCCTTGAGACCATTCCAAGAGAATCTCTCCCTCACCTGCATATACATCTTTAGATACCCCTAGTTGCCTCTAAGTGGTGTGTCATGTACTACCCTCAAAATAGTATCATTGAGTGTCGACTCGGGGACAAGATAGATCGTGTCTTTCTAGTAGATGATGTCATCAACTACCTTGTATCTGTCATCCTGAATACTTCCCTCCATCAGGTCACAAGAAAAGGTATTCGTGGAGTATTCCACTAAGTGAATGGACTTCCAATTGCTGATATATATGGCATGGATAATGATACAAGTCTCCTGGATAAGGCAGAAACAATTATATTCTTCTTCCCCTTTACATAATCAATGTCAAAATCATGTTCCTACACCTTACTCACCCATCTTTGCTCCCTCTCATTTAGGTCCCACTTCTCCAAGAAATATCTCAAGTTGTTGTGGTCAGTCCTAACCAAAAAGTGTCCTCCTACCAAGTATTATTTGAATTTTTTTATTGCATGGATGATGGCCAACATCTCCTTATCATATATCAGATAAAACTTCCCAGGCTCCCTTAGAGTTCTTCTCTCAAAATCTATCGAATGTTGGTTTTGCATCAATACCTCTCCTATCCCCTCACCAGATGCATCGCACTAAAGGAAAAAAGGATACGTGAAATATGGGAGTGATAATATTGGGAAAGTTTTCATCACCCTCTTCATTATTTTGAATGCTACCTATGCATCCTCCAGACATCAAAACGCCCCCTTCTTGGTGAGGTATTCCAATGGAACATCCAATTGTGAAAATCCTTTCACAAAGAACCTATAGTAGCTACATATCCTTAAGAATCCGCATAGATATTTGAGTGACCTAGGGGTGGGCCAGTCTAAGATGGTCTGGATCTTCTCCTGATGCACCTTTACTCCATCAACACCAATCATGTGCCCCAAATAGAGGATCTTTGTCAACCTGAACTTGCACTTTGTCTCCTTGGCAAAAATCTTTTGCTCCTACATAATGGTGAGAATCTCATCAGCATGCTTTATATTTTCCTCCCATGTCCTAATGTATATTAGAATATCGTCAAAGAACAATAGTAAGAACTTCCTCAACTATTTGTTGAAGATATGGTTGATGCACGAATAAAGATAGTTGGTGCATTAGTCAACCTGAAGGGCATGGCTAGAAACTCATAGTTCCCATAGTGACACTTGAATGTTGTTTTATGGATATCCTCCTCTCTGACCTGGATCTGGTGGTATCCTGATCATAGATAAACCTTTGAGAAGTACACTTCCCCATGCATCTCATTTATCATCTCGTCAATCCTAGGTATTGGGTATCTGTTTTTTATGGTATTCTTGTTTATTTCCCTATAGTCTATGTGCATCCTCATAGTGCCATATTTTTTCTTCACAAGTACAACTAAAAAAGAAAAAGGACTAGAAATAGGCTTGATATGTCCCATATCTATCAACTCCTTTATGGACTTCTCTATTTTTTCCTTGAATCTCTTTGGATGCTTATAGGGGGTGTTGATCACGGGCTTCAACCCCTCTTCTAGTTCAATGGCATGCTCAAATACTCTGTCAGGTGGTCTCCCTGCTGGCAATAGTTCAAACACTATTTCAAGCTTTCCAAGAAATGCTTGGATATTCGTTGGGTCATGTTGATGTTCCTGTGATGGTTTCTCCATGGTGATCAACACTCTGCTACACAAGCCACATCCCCATGTCTAAAACGAGCCTCCATGCACTGGTTAGATATATCTTGGGGGCACCTTTCGACATACCTCTTAGGATGAATCGCTTTCCACCCTTATCCTAGAACTCCATCCTCATGTCCTGATAATTCATGAGGATATATCCCAATCAGTACAGCCACTGAAATCCTAGCACCCCATAAGTATCTGCTAAATCCATGACATAAAATTCATCGATCAACTTATAATTTCCCATTGTTACTTCCAATCCTCTGATCCTATGAGTACACGTCATGTTGTATCCATCCTCTACTACCATATTGAATCCCTCTAAA
>JASDQU010243896.1:49348-75741 GCA_032191745.1 Picea mariana
CCCTTCCCTCTCTCTCCCCCCTTCCTCTCACTCGCTCTCCACCCCTTCTCTTGGTCTCCCTCTCCCTCCTTCTTAGACTCTCAAACAATCCCTCTCTACCCCTCTTATTTATTTACCTCTTTATACCCATATTCCATCTCTCTCCCCCCTACTTCTCACTCTCTATCTCTGTCTGTGCCCCTTATTTTTCTCCCTCTCCCTCCCTCTCACTCTCTCAAACACTCCCTCTCTACCTCCCTGTTGGACAACTGAGAGGGGGGTGAATCAGTTGTTACCGTGCTTAAACAATTATGCTTCTTTTAAAATCTTTACAGGGCACTCAGTGATGATCACAATAATAGGAAATAAACAAAGGCACATTCAACATCAGTCACATATATGAGAAACACAGAGACAGATAATTCCCGAGGAAACCCATACAGGGTAAAAACCTCTTTTTCTTTGTATGATAAGTATTACCTGTATTATTTACATTATCATACATATGATCACCAACTCATTGTGAGGCTACAATCCTCTGTTTTTGCAAGCTGCAACTTGCTGAGAGCACCAACTCTCTGTTTTCTCTAGCACCCACTAGAAGGAAGCACCAACCCCCTGGTTTCTCTAGCACCAACTAGAAGGAAGCACCAACTCCTTGGTTTCTCTAGCACCAACTAGAAGGAAGCACCAACTCCATATGTTCAAGCACCCACTTGAACCTTTGAGGACACCAGTCCTCCCTAGCACCTCCCAACCACTCTCAATTATTAAATTCTTTGTTACTAAAAATTATTACAGCAACATAAAATTATTCAATGGCTTACCAGCCCTGTCGTTGTTCTATTACACTGCTCTGCCCTGTCTGCATCAGTGTCTTCTGCACACCTCTAGCACTTTCTTTTCTTATTCCTTTTATGATCTATGTGACATATCCCTTCCATGCACCATTCCTCGACTGTGCATTCCTGTTCCTGCATTCTGCCACCTTGTACACACCTGAATTCTCCTACACAGCGACAACAACCCTAATCTCTTCTTTGTTCCACCTTCTTATACACCTTGTGCTCCTTGTGCATGCAATATTTTCCATGCCTCTGCATGATCACACCCCACCATTCTCCTCCACATCTCGAGTGCTTTACCTCATCATCATCACAACTCTTCATCTTCTTTGGCGATTTTCTCCACGCGTTCAGCATCACTAGGTGTTCTGTCTAGATTTCTCAACTTCTTTGGCATTTGAAGCTCTTTGTCTTCTCTGTGACAGTCAAGCTCACCTTCTCTATTCCAGTTATAGGCCTCAATGTTCATCCAGCTGTCAATCCCTCCATGAAAATCTTCATCCCTCTTGAATATTCCCAGAGACTCTTCACCTCCTCTGTCAATCATCCTGAAGTGTCTTTGAGTCCTCTGGCAGAAACCATCAGTGGTTTCTGGCAATTACACTGTGTCATGCTACAGTAGTCTTCCAATCTTGTTCAAATTTACCTGCACCATTGCATTAATTCCATGGGATCTTTCATTCATTTCGGCATTTCATCATTCGGCAATTCGGCATTCGTGTGACCATGCATCTCGACACTCCCAGTCGCAATCCCCGAAATGGAGCTTGGTTTCTCTAGCTCTTTCCTCCATCTCTCACTCATGTGACCAAGGGTTGTGACCACATCCTTATGCATAAGGCGCTTTCGTGATTTCTCATTTTGTGAATGTGGAGATGAGGCATCTCGACTCTCCAAGTCGCAATCCCCAAAACCCCGAAATGGCATGGGATCAACGGTCCCGATCAACACTTGATATGACAGCTCAGATCATTTCGCAATTTCGCATTTCATGATTTCGACATTCTTTGATGTTCAGTGTTATTGTCACTTCAAATTCCTGATCTGCGAAACTCCGAAATGGAGTCGGATCAATGGTCCAGATCACATCTTGATCTAATGGTTGCGATTAAGTCGTGATTTCGCATATCGCAATTTCGGGATTCATGTGGTTAATATTCTTTGACAACTCCAACTCTCGATCCACGAAACTTTGAAATGGACTGGGATCAATGGTCCAGATCAAACCTTGATCTGACGGCTCAAATTAAGTCACGATTTCACATATCATGATTTCGGGATTCCTGTGGTTAATATTCCTTGACATCTCCAACTCTCGATCCGCGAAACTCCGAAATGGACTGGGATCAACGGTCTAGATCAAACCTTGATATGATGGCTCAGATTAAGTCGTGATTTCGCATATCACGATTTCGGGATTCCTGTGGTTAATATTCCTTGACATCTCCAACTCTCAATCCGCAAAACTCCGAAATGGACTGGGATCAATGGTCCAGATCAAACCCTGATCTGACGGCTCAGATTAAGTCACGATTTCACATATCGTGATTTCGATAGGTTAGGGAACCCCATTCCTTTTACTCTCCAGTCAGCGAAATGATGATCTTTCCCCACGTGTCCTGCCTAAAGATGGATGGTCCTCCTTTTTTCAGGATTTTGTGATCTCGCTACTCCTTGCACTTTAAAGAACGTGTAGGTTCTCCTTGATCCAACGATGGTTGGATCCTACACTTGGATCTAACGCCTGAGATCTCTTCAGCGCGCTCTTCTTGTCTACATTGAGATCTGACAGCCATCGGGAATTCTGAATTGTTGATCCAACGATCATGGTTGCTTCTCTTCCCCAATTATCACTACGCTGTTGATCATCGTTGTTGTACTTTCCATCAATCGAAAGCATATGCTTCCTATAATACATTCCAACAATCTCCCCCTTTGTCATTGATGGCAACTAAGGCACCCGAATTCTTTTCTCCCCCTTTGACATCAATGTCAAAGAAGAGACATGCTCCCCCTGAGCTATTGCAGTAATTTTAGGAGGCATTAGATATTCAAACAATACAAAACTCCCCCTAACGAGATGGACTCTTTTAGGTGTGAAATGAAATGACACCCAACTTCTATCTAAGATATTCAAAAGGTGTCTTGGCTAGAGGTTTAGTAAATATGTCTGCAATTTTTTCTGTAGTGGGAATGTAATGGACCTGAACAATCTGATTGGTGACCTGCTCTCTCAGAAAATGATATTTTATGAGAATATGCTTGGTCTTGGAGTGGAATACAGGATTTTTAGACACACTGATGGCACTAGTGTTATCATAATGAATTGGGATCGGTGCAGTGTATTTTACCTCTAAGTCTGAAAGTGTCTGAATCATCCATAATACCTGAGTGCAATAGGTAGCAGTAGCAATGTAATCTACCTCTGTGGTTGATAAAGAAATGGAACCTTTATTTTTACTAAGCCAGGCTACTAAGGAGTCACCCAGAAAGAATGCTCCTCCACTGGTTTTTTTTCTCTCATCAACATAGTTTGCCCAATCTGCATTTGAATAAGCAGTCAACTGAAGATTTTGATTTCTGGGATACCACAGACCATAAGTCATTGTTTCTTTTAAATGCCTGAATATCCTTTTGACAGCTTGCAAATGACTCTGTTTGGGTGCAACCTGATATCTTCCTACCATTCCTACAGCATGCATTATGTCTGGGCGAGATGCTATGATGTACAACAGGCTTCCTATCATTGATCGATATGAGCTTTGATCAACATCAGGTGAATCATCATCCTTTCTTAATTTACATCCAGTTACCATAGATGTACCCAGAAGTTTAGAATCTTCCATTTGAAACATTTTCAAAATTTCTCTTAAATATTTTTCTTGAGAAATGAACCTCCCTTTGGGCCTCTGAGTAATTTCCAGACCAAGAAAAAATGGCAGCTCTCCTATCATAGACATTTCAAATTCACACTCCATGGCAGAAGAAAACCATTGTACCAGTGCATCCTTATTACATCCAAAGATGATGTCATCTACATAGACCAGTACGATGAGCAAAACAATATCCTCTGTTTTAATATACAGATTGATGTCAGTTGTTCCTCTCTTGAACCCTTTGTCTTTTAGATACATATCCAGTCTGTGATACTAGGCTTGAGGGGCTTGTTTTAAACCATATAAATCTTTCTTCAGCTTGCATACTAAGTCAGGGTTATCAGATAATTTGAAACCCTCTGGTTTTTCCATATAGACTTCTTCACTTAAATCTCCATTGAGAAATCCTGACTTGACATCCATTTGGTAGACTTTACAACTTTTATGACAAGCATAAGCAAGAAACATTCTGATAGCTTCTAATCTTGCTACGGGCGCAAATGTTTCATCAAAATCCAGTCCTTCTATCTGATCATAGCCTTTACAGACTAACCTCTCTTTGTTCCTGATAACTTGTCCTTGCTCATTCAACTTATTCTTAAGGATCCATTTGGAGCCAATGACATTTTTACCTTCAGGTCTTTGAACCATCTCCCACGTATTGGTTTTCTCAATCTGATCAAGTTCTTCATTCATTGCTTTAACCCAGTGGTCGTCTTTGTTGGCTTCATTAAAATTCTTGGGTTCTATCATGGATATGAAGGTTGTATGAGATTGTTTGGTGTTTTTGATTAGCTTTCTTTTGGTTTGTACACCTTTGTCTTTTTCCCCAATTATATGACTTGCAGGATGATTCTTTTGAATGATTCTAGAGGAGGAATTTGTAGTTGACTGCTGATTTGAGTCTGTCTGAGTGTCTGAGTCTTCATCTAATTCAGAGTCTTCATTTTCTGATTCTTGGACCTATTCATCTTCAGCTTTAGTTGTTTCTTCTGTAGAAGACTCATTACTATACACCTCTCTTGATGGGATTCCTTCATCAATTTTTACATCAATACAGTCAACCATTTTATGTAGCCTCTTATTATAGCATCTGTATCCTTTACTATTTGTAGCATGCCCTAAGAAAATACCTTCATCCACCCTGTCATCATATTTTTCGAGGTTCTCATCATTATTCTTTATGTAGCATTTACTCCCAAAGACTCTAAAGTGTTTGATTGAGGCAGGTCTTCCAAACCATAATTCATAAGGTGTCTTTTCACTTTGTGGTCTGAGGTGGGCTTTGTTAAGCACATGGACTATTGTATCTATTGCTTCTACCCAATAGGTTTGACCAATGTTCTTCTCATTCATCATTGACCTAGCCATTTCCTGCACTGTTATGTTTTGCCTCTCAACTACTCCATTTTGTTGTGGAGTTCTTGGGATTGTGTATTCTCTCTTGATCCCATGCTCATCGCAAAATTCCTTGAAGTCTCTTGACATAAACTCTCCTCCCCGGTCTAATCTTACTACCTTTAACCTCTTCCTTGTTTGAGTCTCAGTTAAAGCCTTAAATATTTTAAACTTCTCAAATGCTTTAGATTTTTCTTTGAGAAAGGCAACCCAAGTAAGTCTGGAGTAATCATTGATAATCAGCATGAAGTAGTTTTCTTTCCCTGTGCCTTCCTGTCTTGATGGTCCACATAAATCCATATGAACTAGTTGGAGTGGTTTCTCTGTTGAAGTAAAGCTCTTGGACTTAAACCGTGTCCTATTTTGCTTCCCTATTTGACAGGGTTTCCACATTGAGTCTTGGGGCTTTGATATTCTCGGAAGATCTTTTACTGCCTCGAGGTTTTTGAGTTTGATTAAGTGGTCAAAGTTTAGATGTCCAAGTCTCTTATGCCATAACCATATTTCATCATGTTTTCTTAGATGACATTCTTCTCTATTTTATTTCAGCACATATACATTATTTTTTGTCCTTATGCCTTTGGCCACCACTTGTCCTGAGTTTATAGACTTTATCTTGTAGTCCTTGGACGTGAACAACACCTCGCATCATCTGTCACACATTTGAATTACACTGAGCAGATTATGTTTCAGCCCATCCATAAGTAGAACATCTTGGGCTTTTCCTTTTCCATTACTTAAGCTCACCATCCCTTTGCCTTTTATTTTCCCTGGAGCATCATTTCCAAAGGTTACGCTTCCTGATTTTCTTTCACTTAGAGATAGAAACTTGTCTTTGTCTCCCGTCATGCGTTTGGAGCATCCACTTTCTATATACCAAGGGTTCATTTTTCTTTCAGCAGACAATACTAATCCACACTTGTTACTTTCCTTCTTCTTCCAAAACTTGACATTTTCAGCAGGGGATTTCAAATCTGGTTCATAGTTCCTTAACCGACAGTCAATAGATTTATATCCAAAGTTATGACAAGTGTAGCATTCAACCTCATTATTCAATAAGTCAAACTTATTGTTGCAGTGTTGCCAACTTATTGACTGTTGATTATTTCTTGGTCTCTTTAGGTGTATGTGTCTAGACTTAATTTGGCAAATTGCAGTCTGTGAATAATTATTACTTGTGTTATCACTGAAATTTTGTCCGCACATGGCGACAAGAACTCAGCATCGTCAAACAGTAATGAATTCATTCATGGCACTGAATTAATTTCACAGCATTCCAAAAAGGTCAAAAACTATACAAAGTAACCAAAAATTGAAGGGCACTTTACAGAATTTTGGTGAGCGCGCACATGCGTAGAACAAGAACGTACCATGCGTGCATATGTGCATGATGCGCGGTTGTTGGCGCAAAAACCCATGCACCTGCTAAACGACGCATTTATTGAATTGGTCGGCCTCCCAACCACTTATGGATCAGATCCCAAGCCGATTTGACCCTCAAATCTGAGATGAATCCGCATGGTAGGCTGGTCAAAGACCTAATGAAGCCCTAAAGAGCCCCTTTTCACACTTCAAAGGAGTTACATAATCACCCAATTCTATGCTATAAAAAGCCATGAAGAAACATCATTTTCTCAAGGAATTTCATGTAATGTTATGCTGCCTAGATTGTTTTAAGGACTCACTCCTTGGCAATAACACATTGGCACCATTTCATTGAGCTATCCACCTCTCCATTGAGTGGATGTGCTAGGAGTTCTTTCACCATCATTTTCATTTTCTTATTGTAAGGAGAGCAAGTTTGTGAGGGCCCAAGAGCCTTCCTTTGGAGGAAGAAGGGACTCATAGTCCCCTTTCTTCATTGTGCTTTGATTTCATCAATTGATCAGCCTAAAAGCATTGGTGATATTGGTCTTTTTGTGTTTGTTATTTCCTTATCCATATGCTCATGATTTTAGTTTGTATTAGTTTAATTCTTCCTTATAGTTTTGTTTTTCTTTCTCTAACCCTTTCCTCTACAGCTGTCATGCTCAGCAAGACCCAACTGGGCATGTAAGCACCCTCGATTTGCTCACCAAGTCGACGAAAAGCGTACAAACAGATTGGAGACTCCACTAGGGAATAGGTATCAATTCCTCCCTCATTTGGGTTTATTTTGCTTTTCTTTTAGTTTTTTAAACTTACAGGTGCACAAACCAGCCTCTGCCGACCTGCTAACCAGTCAATTCACAGGAGAATTGAGAGAAATCCATCCGTATTTTCTTTCTCAGCCGTTTGTCACAGGTGCGCGGTTATTCCACCCCATAGACGCACATCGGGCATGCATGCGCATAAAACACAGCCTTTCTCTGCGCGCATGCGCTTTCTGTCTCAACTCTGCTCGCGCGCCTACGCTCTGTGCGCCTCTGTCTGCACTAGGGGCTGCGCATTTGATTAAAATTTCTCATTGTAAGTTTTTGGGATGTGGGGAAGGTCTTTTGCGTTCTTAAGAATGATGTTATGAATGCTCTAAATACTACACCACACTTAGTCCCCTCACCATATAAAGGGGTTAGTCTAACATACATAGGCACTTAGGAGGATAAAAATCAATTTCCCTTCTTTGCTTTTGGCCACGTGGATGGCTTGTTTTGACTAATAATCTAAGTTGGACAATCATACTTAATCACATCTAACTCACATTTGGGACTAGAAGTTGAAGTAACAATCCTTGAGTATGCTCTTCTCTCGCGTGTTCAAACGATCTTGAGAATCAGAAAGAGGTTGTAAAACAATTTCATCTCCCTTAAACAAATTTAAAACCTGTAGGAGAGGACAACAGCCCTTTTTGGGACCCCTAGTAGTTTCATTTTTTCAAACATGTCTTAAATTTGTAACGGTCACATACATGCCCACATGTCACAAAGATAGGATAGTGTTTAGAATTTTTGCTTTCTTAGATCAAAACACTAGGAGAGTTTAAAGGTTTGTAACGGGCCCATACATGCCCACATGCTCAATCTAGGATAGTTTCATGCTTTTTCTAGATTACATCATCATAGGGAGTTAAAGGATAGTAACAGACCCACATGTCCACTTGCTATCTTCCTAGGGCTTTTGAATTCCGCAAGGTTATACCAATGACATCTAGTTAATTAGGTAATCAAACTCTTGTAAGGACCAAGCGAAGTCCACATGCAGCAAGGTGACATCTAATTAACTAAAACTTGGCACACTTTCACTCACACACAAAAGTCACTCATCACTCACATAGCCTCTTCTCGAAACGTGGAGGTCTAAGTAAGTTTCCTCCAAAGAGATTTTGAAAATACCCCATCTTTTCTTGACAGGACTATCCACTCCCACTTTTAATCAAACGAGGTTGCTTCTCACCCCGAGCCTCACAAAACAACATCATCTAAAAACTTTCTAAAAACTCACTATGTTTTCCTCCACAGGAGGTGCCAAAATAAATTTTTAGTCTAGGTAGGATTTCGGGGATAGGCATCCAAATAACTCCCCGTTATCTGGTTCTCACATTTTCAAAACATAAAGGTTGACAAATAGGGAACTTCAAATCCTCCAAGTCAAGTGTTCCAATCACCATAAGGCAGGGAGATACCCGTGAAGGGTTGAAGGCTGAGGTCCAGCCCATGACCCATTTCTTAGGCCGAAAATCTAAATGTCGCACTTTGACTGAGGTACCTAGTGACCAACTTTAGGACATCTACCCAAATGGAAATTGTGGGCTGCAATTGCACCTTGATTGGATTTTGTGTGGCTATTGGGAAATATCGCCAGCTCTTTCAGGATATGCCCCCTCTACCCCTCATTATAACCAATTGTTTCATCCTTCACTAGTGTCTCTTCTGGTGACTTCAGACCCCACTGTTGAGTACTATTGGAAGGTCCAGTGCTATTTGAGAGGAAGGACGTTACGTATTCTAGGACACGAGTACTTGCTTTCTTTTTTATTCCCCCATGTGGAAAAAACCCTCTTACCCACATGTATGCTTCTTTTCTCATTTATGTATGATGCACATCTGATTACAGTTTGATTTGGATATATATATTGTGTAAACAGTCATAGAAAAAACTCTTATTTCTATATTTCTCTCGCCACTTTTGGCACACATTCACACAACTAGTCTGACATCATAGGGGAACCATAGAACCCCCGTCGTTCACGACTCTTGCTCAACCTCCCGCTAATCTTAGGGGGAGTATCTGGTCATACCCGCTCATCGGTACCTCCTTCCCACACTCCTATGAGTGCTACTATCTTAGGATCAGCTTTTCTTGGTTCTACATTACTTGGGTCTACGTCCCAAGGCCATCCATTCACTCGCTCTCCTTTACACGGGAGCAGAGGACCCGCTTCCTCTCAAGGAGGGAGCACCAACCCACCTAGTCCCCATCAAGGGTCAGTTTCACAACACACTATGGCTGGAGCTAACCCCCCCACCCCTCTACAGATTCCATATTTAGCCTCTCTCAACATACCGGATCTCAACAAGCTCACCAACGATCCTATATTGCATGACGCCACATGGCCTGCAATGACAAAAAAACTTCCTTCAGACATCAAAGTTTGAAGGAAAGGCAGGCGATGACCCCTCCAACCACGTCATGACCCTTCATCTATGGTGTTCTTCCAATAGCATTTTGGATGATTCCATCAGACTGTGATTATTTCAATGCACACTTACTGGCCCATCAGCCAAATGGTATGTCGAAGAAAAATCAGGGTCCCATGGGACCTTTGAGTCATTGGCCAAAGCATTCTTAAGCTTCTTCCAATTACCCATCCGCCATGACAATGGTCTATAACTACTATCTAACTTCAAACAGAACTTAGCCACACACATCACTGACCACATTCATGAGTGGCGTAGGCGACGTAGTTTGTGTAAAGCAGAAACCACCAAGCAACAATGTCTCGACTGGTTTCTTAGGTTGCTTGTCTCTCTCCTTGGTAAGGATGTAGCTTCCACCTTCCCTCAATCCAAAGAGGACGCCATCAGTAAAGCCCAACAGTATGACCTCATTTATGCACAGTCAGGGTACTTATACACGGTACTTCCTGATCTTCCAAAACCTGTGCCCTTTGGCCAAGACAAACTTGGGATGTCTCATTCAGCAGACGGACTAATAGGTGCCACCACACACCATGGTCCACAACCCCAACCACCACTGATGTATGGAACAAATCAATACCCACCAGCATATGGGGGCACTTCTTATTATCCCCCACCCCTTTATCCATAGCCATACCCTGTTGCTATACCTCCACCCATTAGTGGACCACCACCAGCACCTTCCATACATCCACCTCTTCCAGCCACTAGTGGTACTCCCTCAACATCAGCTTATAGTACTAGCGAAATCATTGAGCCTTCCTATGTGGCTTATGGATCGGTACCACCACAGAATCCATACTTCCCTTTTCCTGGTCCGCCACAGCCCATGGCTCCCCCACATCCTCACACGGGAGTAAATTTTGTTCAACCCTCTGCTGCTCAACAATACCAAAATTTTGAACAGTTGAACACAGCCAACCCAACTCACCCTTTGAACAATGCCAAGAAGAAAGGACAGAACAGGAATAATAACAACCCTGGTCAAGGCGGGAATCAACCCCCACAACACCAACCCACTGGGGGCAACCAGAACCAAGGGAACCAAAACCCCCAAGGGGGAAATAACAACAAACGCCAAGGGAGAAATAATGTTAAAACCATCTTCCCTTCTGCCCTTTGTGGTGATTTCGGTCATTACACTCACCATTGCCCCCAGATCGCTGATTTCAAATGGTTGAAAGACTATGGGAGCCTTCCCCCTTCTTCTGCACAACCTGCCCCTCAACAGGCACCACAACAATACGCACAACAACCCCCTCCCGTCGTGCTACAAAATACTATCCCACATCAAGGTGTAATAAACACCCAACAGAACACGTAGCATCCCCCACCAACCCCAACAATCCAGCAGAGTGAACAATTCTCCTCACTAGTGAGGAAGAAATTCTTCTGCAAACGCGCAGTCGTCAGTATCATACACTAGCTGAGTCTACTCATCTCTCTCCAGAGACAAACCCTACACCGACGGGACCCCCGTTAGTGATCCCTTGCCCTTCCGCCGAACCCCCACTACGCATCCCTCGCATCCCATTATACCGGAATATCCACAACACACAGGCTAGGGCAGCTCATAACTATAGTTTGGTAGATGACTTAGCACAATCCCCGGCTGCCATGTCAGTCTTGGAAGTCCTCTAGACTTGTCCTATGCAGCGGAAATCACTACTTTCCACCTTGGGGGCAGTCGACCCTGCAGATACTCAACTCATCACCTTTGATCTGGATAGCTACGAACCTCGTCTTCCCACCTTGGTCGCTATTCAAATACCAGTAAAAATACGGAACATCACCGTCCATCAATGTATCATCGATGAGGGTGCATCTACATGCATCATGTCCAAAATAGTATGGCAGAAACTCGGTTCCCCAAAACTCATACCCTCCACCATCACATTACGAACTTATGACGGACGACCATCATCTCTTGAAGGGCTCCTCCAAAATGTCCCCGTGGAACTAGGGGGCAAAACTATTCTCATTGACATCGAAGTTATCGACGCTCTGCTCGATTACAATATCTTGTTTGGACGTAGCTACATGTATGCTATGAAGGCAGTGGCATCATCTGTCTTTCAGACAATCATGTTCCCCCATAATGGGAAGATTGTGACCATCGACCAAGTCTCACATTATGAGCCTAACCCATCTACCAACCTTGATAACATTCTTCCTCTCATCCACACCAACCACGACACATACCCACTCGTAGAGATGGGTCCTGGGATTTTCAAAGATCCATCCTTATTAGGGACATACCATGGAGCACCACCACTCCTTGCCCCTGATCAAGTATGTGTCATCTCATCTAACAGAACTCCCACGGAGGATGCTCGTCCTCCTCAGGAGGCTTCAGTCATTCCTGACGTCTCAATAGTCGCAGAACCACTCCCAAAGGAGCCTCCTGCGCACTCGTCGACCCCTACGGTCCACGAATCCACATCCCCTCAGGGGCATAGTCCCATTTGGGAGACAGTTCCCCAACCCCTCACTCAAATTCCCTTCTTTTACCCTACACCCGGTATCAAATCTTTCCAGGTAGCCGCAACACTCACACTACCTAATATGGTGTTAGAAATCCCAGTGTGGTATTTACATCCACCTGAGATGGTCCCTCGCCCATCCCTTCCTCCATTGGAAGGCCTCCCCATGATGATCCCCGTCCATACCCCCACTACCCCCATACTCCTTAACCCCCCTGCTACAGCTGGGGGCAGGAGAAAGAAGAAGGAGCCCACATCTCTGCTTCCTCCACGCATCCCACCACCTTGCACTCTATGTGAGAAAGAGGGCCACCAAACCAACAATTGCCCATCCCTACCTGAATTACAGAATTTGATTCCACTCAATCAAACCCCCACAACACCCATCACTACTGTTAGTCCCCCCACTACCACCCAACCTTCCAGTAGTAAAGGGTTGAGGACCAAATATGCGTGTGCTATATGTTCCGAATATGGCCATTACACCCATCATTACCCTACACTGCCACGTTTTCGACAGACATTAGAGGCTGTACGCCAGAACTTCCAAAACAACCCATGCCCTCCTACGTCCTCTTCAAATATCACTAACATTCGTTATGTCACCACTTCCGTCAGTGAACGTATGAGATACCCTTGCTCTCTCTGCGATTCATTGCCTCATTTTATATACCAGTGTCCTATGATCCTTGCATACAGGCAACGTCAATTGGCCCTGCTTCACCAACCCGCAGAGACGGCCAATGACCTTACCTCATCACTAGCGGATCTTCATGTCATTTCTCTCGAACCCGAGGCACTCCCAAAACCTCCTTGGTTCTCAGATGACATATCTGAGGATTTACCCCGTAACCCGCCCAACTCTCCTACTCATTCCCCTACAGAAACTCTCCACCCAACCACCACAGGTACCCCTCAGTACTTCAACATATGGTTTATGTCGAGTGAACTCTCACCATCTCCTAGCATTACCTCCTCTATTTATTCAGCAGGGGGAAATCACACTATCATCAAGATCACTCCTCATGATCCCTTATATTCTCATCATTTCCAATGTGACGAGGAAATACTCGAAGAACTACAACGCCCAAACTCTCCCTGGGATGCACTACATCATCGTGCACTCTCCCTCATGCCTCATGCCTCCTAAACAAAACCCCGTTTACGCAGTCGAAACCAAAGATTTTATCCCATCAGGGCCTATCGATTGGTTCAACAATCTCATTCCTGCCCCTGACGCTTTTGAAGAAGGTAATATGGCCAACATTTCCCCCACCATCAAAATCGGCATTTCCATTAAAAACGGCATCGTTGAAGAAATCATCATTGGAACTGCTTGCACTCCTCCGGAAATCGCCGCATATAAAGCCCTCTTCCAGGAATATAGTGATATTTTCGCCTGGTCATACACATAAATGATTGGCCTTGAACCATCTATTGTCGAGCATCGCATCAACACCTGGCTTGACATCACACCATTTCACCAGAAACAGGGACCGCTACACCCATCCAAGGCCGTGGCTATCAAAGCCGAAATTGACAAATTACGTACGGTCGGGTTTATTTTCCCATCGCTTACACTTCATGGGTTTCCAACCCTGTACCTGTCGACAAAAAATAGGGCACTGTCCACGTTTGCATAGACTTTTGCGATCTCAATAACGCATGTCCCAAAGAAAACTTTCCAACTCCTTTCATCAATCAAATTATCGATGACTACGCTGGCCACGAGGCTCTCTCCTTTATGGACGAATTCTCTGGCTATAACCAAATTCAAATCCACCCAGTCGATCAGTATAAAACTACATTCATTACCCCATGGGGTACTTTTGCATATCGTGTCATGCCTTTCGGCTTAAAAAACACCGGCGCAACCTTCCATTAGGCAATGACATACATCTTCCATGATCTGGCTAAAATCATCCTCGCATACTTGGACGACCTCACAGCTCGATCCAAGAAATGCACCCAACATCTCAATGATTTACGAATCATTTTTCAACGGTGTCGTCAGTACAACATTCACTTGAATCCTCTCAAGTGTGTGTTTTGTGTCACCGCTGGGTGCCTCCTCGGTTTTATCATTTCCCAAAGCGACATTACCGTCGACCCCCTCAAAGTCAAAACCATCACCGAAATTCCACCTCCTTGGAATTTACGACAACTTCAGAGTCTACATGGCAAAGATAACTTTCTCAGATGCTTTGTTCCTGATTACGCCATACGCGCACACAGTTTCCTCCTCTTACTACGTCACGACATCCCTTTCCACTGGGACGACTATGCCCAACATTCATTTGATGATCTTAAAGAAGCGCTTTCAAATGCCCCTTTAATTAGTGCACCTGACTATAATCGCGACTACATCCTCTACGTATCAGCATCAGTTGTATCAGTAGACGGCGTCCTTATCTAGCTCGGAGATGACAATCGTGAGCATGTCATTTACTACGTTAGTAAGAACCTCTCAGGACCACCCTTGAAGTACAAACACGAAGAGAAACTGGCTCTTGCAGTTGTCCTCGCAGTCCAAAAACTACATCATCACATTCTGCTTCACACCACAAAGGTCGTCGCAGATTCCAACCCTATGCAATATTTGCTCAGCCGTTGACAAGTTAACGGAAAATTTGCTCGATGGATCATTATCCTTCAGGAGTACGACCTCGAGTTCTCAACCCCTAAGAGTAAGAAGGCCCTCGTGCTTGCCGAACTTGTCATGGCCCTCCCCTCTGACACCACCAGTTCCCCTGTCAACACCGACTTTCCTGACGAACATCTCTTTTACATCACTTCCGATGATCCTTGGTATGGCAACCTTCTCGTCTACCTACAAACTCAAAATTTCGGTAACCATCTATCACAAGATGATCGTCGGCATATTCTCCATCAGGCCCCCCGCTATCTCCTCATCGGAGACATCCTATATTGACGGGGCGTCAACACCATTCATCGTCGTTGCCTGACGATTGACGAGGCCAACAGAGTCTTAAACGACTGCCACAACGGAGCTTGTGGGGGCCATCTTTCGGGTATATCCACAGCTCAAAAGATTATCCGAGCTGATTACTTTTTGCCTACCCTATTTCATGATTGCATTCACACCGTGAAACGATGTGAGCAATGTCAGCTCTACGCTAACAAAGCCCAAGCTCCCCCCGCTCTTCTTCACCCTGTCATTACTATAGGTCCTTTTTGTAAATGGGGCATCGACTTCATGACTTGTAATCCCCCCTCCAGCAATGGTCACAAATACATTGTTGTAGTCGTTGATTACTTCACCAAATGGGCCGAAGCTATGCCAACTTTCAACAACATCGCTGACACTGCAGTGTGTTTTTTCTTTAATCACGTCATATCCCGTTTTGGAGTACCACTCTAACTTGTTTCCGACCATGGGAAACACTTCGAGAATGAGATCTTCGTCGAACTCTCATCTTGGTTAGGCTTCTCTCACGAGTTTTCCTCCCCATATTACCCTCAGTCAAATGGACAGGTCGAGGCAGTGAACAAAGTCCTCAAGACCATGTTACAGCGCATGGTTAATAAACATAAAAGAAATTGGCATCATATGTTATTTTCTGTGTTATGGGCTTATCAAATGACAGTAAAGACTGCTACAGGTTTCACGCCCTTTCATTTAGTCCATGGGGTCGAGGCAACTCTTCCCATCGAGTGAGAAATTCCCACCCTACGCACCGCAATTGAGATATTACCTGACACTGCTCCGATGGAGAAGCGCTTGCTGAACTTGGAGTCTCTGGATGAAGATCATCAATCTTCCTTACAGAACAACGAGGTAGCTAAAAAACGATCCAAGGCTACCTTTGATCGCCATGTCAACCTTCGGTCATTCCGCGAAGGCGACCTTGTCCTAGCTTATGATATCGCTCATGATACCCTTGGCCACGGAAAATTTGAGTCACTTTGGCATGGCCCTTACGTCATCCAACATTGCCTCACCAAAGGCACATACATCCTGGCCTCCCCCAAAGGCCTCTCGCTCAAGGAACCCATCAATGGGTTATACCTCAAGAAATTTTATGCTTAGAAGTAGTCATTCTACTTTAGGTTATTTTTTCTTCTTTTTAGTATTTTTAATCTTTTTTCTCCTACCCTCTCGTCTAAACTATCCTTTGTGCTATTGACATATGCTTTCTCCACCCTCCTACCACATTGGTTACGCTGACGGCGCCAGCCGTTGGACACAAAATCTTGCTTCGGCGGCTTGGGCTCTATACACCTCCTCACAAGAAATGCTACATTCAAGCGGCATATGTTTGGGGCTAGCAACCAACAACCAAGCCGAATACACTGCGGTCATTGGCCTCTTGGCCAACGCCCACCATCATCATATTCGTCACTTTAGCATCTTCCTCGACTCTCAACTAGTCGTTCTCCAGCTCAACAATGTATACCGTGTACGCGATCCGTGCCTCTTTCGCAAATACCTGCAGGTTAGACTGTTATCTCGACATTTTGATTCCATTACATTTACACATATCTCAAGACAATTGAATCAAACAACAGATGAAATTGCTAACATGATGTTAGATTGGCATATATCACATCAAGCCACACATACATAACACATCTCATAAATCCTGTCACAGCATATAGATAGAATAGACATCATCATCAACAACAACAAAAACACACATGTAGACAACATCAGGATCTCATAATATGTATACTCATATATATATATATATATATATATATATATATATATATATATATATATATATATATATATCGACCCATCAGGCCATACGAATGTTTACATACAAAAAATACACGTATCCGCAGGCCAATACAGCACCTCGGTACAAAAACCGGCTCACCAGCCTATAAACAACAAAAATGTACATCATACATTAGGGGGCCTCTATCGCACCCCCACCTTCTCCTTCCTCAGGAGGAGGTGGTGGTCCAGCCCCACCTGCCCCAGGCGGTGATGGAGGACCACCCACAGGACCCTCCTGCCCCGGTGGCAGGCGTCCACTAGTCATCGCAACCAGCACTGCTGCTCGCCGCACTATGGCCCGACATGGTGGCGGCACCCCCATGCACTGCTCCAGAAAGCTCTAATCTTAGATACATGTCCACATGCCCTCAAGCACGTCCTACAACACCATCTCTAGACGACGGCGTATATCCTCAAAATCAACTCTGGCCACCGCCGGAGGAGCATGTGATGTCCCCGCACTAGGGTCATCGAACTGGTGCCTCCTCGCTGCCCTCTCGGGCTCTACTGGTCACCCCGTGACATCATCTCATCGACGTCTCTCTCCATGCGGCAATCTCTCCGGCTCTCGCTGCACCGGCTCTCTCTGCATCTCCACCTCGCACCTGCAAGGTGCCACATCTGCACATGCAAAAAACAACAAACAAACAGATCATATCAGCATCTATATCACATACATATGGACTCATATCTCAAAAGACAACATAAATAAAACACATACACCATACTAAATGTACCTCGATGGTCGAAAACCTCCCCAGGAGGTAGCACCATGTTCAATTCACCCCGGAAGTCAACCCCCGCATAGGGGTACCAGAGTACTACCTGCGGCATCTACCACCATATCCGTGCGGCCTCTACTGAAAAGTAATGCCCACCTTCGCCACCAACGTGGTGAACCAAAACTGTAGACCACCGCCTCAATCATAGCTCTCGTGCCCCCGGCATATCTAGTAGAACCCTCGGGCGCAGCATCGACACCCTCTCCAAAAACCAGGCCACTAAGATGGACCCGAAAGAAAATTCTCCTCAATCAGTGGACCGACAGTGGTCCAACTGTGCCACCATCCTAGCATGTAGCGTCAGTCCCCAAGCGAACTGCTCACCATCCAATACTCTCTCCAACACCAGCAGATGGCCAGCACTAATCCGTTAGGTCGCCAGTGAACCATATACTCATACAATCATCGCCGCTATACAGCGATGAGCTAGGGAATCGATCGCACTAATGCTCACCACAGTCCCCGACATGAAGTCCCGACCTGAGCAATATCTCCGGACAATCTCGGCTAGCGGAGTGGTCCTGGGCAACACTGGCTCTGTCGGTAGGGGCGTTGCCCGAAAGGGGAGCCCCGTCAGAAAATAAACATCCTCCACCGCAGTGAAGGGGATCTGCTCTCCTCGCACGAGGAAGCAGTGCAGCTCCAGACTCCACATCTGGAGCAGGAACTGTAGTAAGTACTCCTGTGACTGTATCAACGGGCACTCAATGAACTTTAGCAACCCGCAGGTTGCTAAAGTCGCTCTCACCCCAGGCCCCTCAATAGCCACAGCATCTTGCAACTGGGCCCAGTCTCACTCTCGCCACCGCACCAGCATCGTCACTGCTGGACACCTACAACCAACACAGAGTCCTATATCAAATCAGATAACCATCGCTAGCATCAAAAAGACTCATTTTTTACACTGCAAACCTTGCCTCCTAGGCACGGTTTTTGTTCCCACAGGCACGCATCCATGCGCGCCTGTTCATTACACAGGTGTGCCTATGTGCACGCCTGTACACTGAACAGGTGTGCATCAATGCACACATGTTCACTTCATAGGCGCACCCTCACGCGCGCCTGTTCATTTTACATCCGCGCATCGATGCACGCCTGTCAAACCTACAGGCGCGCACTGATGCGCGCCTGTTCAACTCACAGGCACGCCCCTCGGGTGTGCCTTAAATTCCCCCTACCATGCACCCATGCGCGTGTGTTCGGTTTACAGGCGCGCACGTATGCGCGCCTTTCACTGAATCGCCCATGCATGTGGGCCCCACACCCCCTAAATACCCCCGTACGGCCCCCCGTACTAACCCTGCCCAAATATTGAAAACCCTATTTCTATGCAGGATGATCAGACCACTAACCTGATACTCGCGGAATGTCGATCGGATGCCTCGTCCTCCCCGAATCTCCAAATCTCCTCTGCAATCTGCTCGTCCAGTCACTGATGCAGCAAGTACAAATGACGTGGCAATGTGGGCCCTACAGCTATATATAGGCCTTTTTCCAAACTTCCACTCACCATTCCGGGAGCCCAAGGTGTCCATTTTTCAAACCGTCTTCAGCCACGGGATCAGCTTCCGGCCACCTACATCATAGTTGTCCCTGGGTCACTTTTCATCCTGAGCCCCCGGGGCACCTTTTTTCCATATCATGGTCAGGTACACACGTGCATTGTCACATTTGTCCAATACATTCTCATATCTTTGATTCTCTTCAGATATTGTTCACTTTGGGTATTTGGTTTTTATGTGTGCAGGTACTTGCTCATCGGTCATCAACATCATCCCTTTAGGTATATATTTAGCACTGGCATGTAGTCTCTCCCGCTGTATTGCATTTACATTTCCAGTCACCCCCGCTGATATTGGCCTTTAGTTTCCTCATTCTCGGCTCTGCAGTACCCTCACCTCCATTTTCACCTATGGTACTGTCACCCGGTAGAATTCTCACCCACATGAGTTGTCCCATTCATAGCACCTTTTGGCACTTTTTACACTCATGTTGTTCTTCATTACCCTTTAGGGATGGGAGTCTCAATATTATTTTATCATGTCGAGCATTAGCCACATACTTCTTCTCCTCATTTTGCTAGCTTTACATATGGACTCCCAAGTTATCTCTTCACGGTTCTATTTTTTTACCTGCACCTCTGCAGTATCATGAACCCTCCATTTCATCCACCATCAGTTTGCTCATCTGCGAACCTATCTTCATTTCACCTACCTCATACAGAAACTCACCAATGGGGCCCACACCCTTCATCAGTTCTCCAAGACAATTTTGCCCTCCCTGGGGCATGCATTTCACTGGGGCACCTGTTTCTGTAGTTGTACATTTCTCCCCAAAATTATTCATTATTTTTTGTACAAACACCTTTATTACCAGTCATTACATTTTCTTTTTGTCCTCCCCGTTAGCGACTTGCTTCCTTTTGGCCACACGCAACCCATGTCACCCTTGGTTGGAGTTTCACTTAACATCTTCCATCGTCGGCATCGTCCATCTCTTCAGAGTACTCCACAGATCACTTACCTCTACCCTCAGAATTTGTCCACCTTGTCCCGCCTCTGGCATAACTTATCATTGGTCTTGTCGTCCCCCTGACACTCGACCTTGTTACACGGTTGCGGCCACTTTTCATCTCATACATCCTCCAACCAAGGGAAGTCTTGAGTCTTCCCACTTCTTGACTTCCTCCATGTACCTCTGTCATTTCCTCACCTCAGTAGATTCCATGAAGCCCTTTGCTTCTGGGAGTCGTGTCCCCCTTTTGTCGACATCAGCACCATTTTCCAGAAGGGCGACAATATCTTGATTCTCATTCTCTATTTAATGAGCAATCTCGGACGGCACAGGGTGAAATACCATTGCTCCCTGTTGTCGTTGGCCCCCATAACATTCGACACCAACACTTTCTCATGTTATGGTGGGTCTTACTTTGCGACTATTGCAGTTATTTCTATAATTTGCTGAAGACCTCTGAACTGGGTAGGGCCATCAATGCTGGCATCGTCGCCAATACTTATTACCGCGATCATTGCCTATTGTTCAGAGTATGTTCCTTTGCAGAATTGTCTTCTACCTTTATCATCACCGCCCTCGAGGACGCTACAATTGTCTACACCAACACTTTAGTCATCTTTTTTCAAAGTTACATCAATACGAGCATGGGGCATGCCCGCCTCGTTTGTACACAGTTTTCTATTTTTTGCACACCTCTCAGAAGGTCGGGTCCTACCGATTCCTTTTTTCTCCAACGGATCACTCAGAACGGTCCCACTATTGCTCTCTCTTAAAACAACATTCTCAGTAGAAGAAACATTGATGGATTTCGGCTATACGTATGCTCCTAACCTCATCCATCAGGGGGCATTTGTTATCACTGAAATTTCATCCGCACATGGCGAAAAGAACTCAGCATCGTCAAACAGTAATGAATTCATTCATGGTACTGAATTAATTTCACAACATTCCAAAAAGGTCAAAAACTATACAAAGTAACCAAAAATTGAAGGGCACTTTACAGAAGTTTGGTGCGCGTGCACATGCGCAGAACAAGAACGTACCATGCGCGCATATGCGCATGATGCACGGATGTTGGCGCAAAAACCCGTGCACCTGCTAAATGGTGCATTTATTAAATTGGTCGGCCTCCCAACCACTTACGGATCAGCTCCCAAGCCGATTTGACCCTCGAATCTGAGCTGAATCCGCATGGTAGGCTGGTCAAAGACCTAATGAAGCCCTAAAGAGCCCCTTTTCACACTTCAAAGGAGTTACATAATCACCCAATGCTATGCTATAAAAATCCATGAAGAAACATCATTTTCTCAAGGAATTTCATGTAATGTTATGCTGCCTAGATTGTTTTAAGGACTCACTCCTTGGCAATAACACATTGGCACCATTTTATTGAGCTATCCACCTCTCCATTGAGTGGATGTGCTAGGAGTTCTTTCACCATCATTTTCATTTTCTTATTGTAAGGAGAGCAAGCTTGTGAGGGCCCAAGAGCCTTCCTTTGGAGGAAGAAGGGACTCATAGTCCCCTTTCTTCATTGTGCTTTGATTTCATCAACTGATCAGCCTAAAAACATTGGTGATATTGGTCTTTTTGTGTTTGTTATTTCCTTATCCATATGCTCATGATTTTAGTTTGGATTAGTTTAATTCTTGCTTATAGTTTTGTTTTTCTTTCTCTAACCCTTTCCTCTACAGTTGTCATGCTCAGCAAGACCCAACTGGGCATGTAAGCACCCTCAATTTGCTCACCAAATCGATGAAAAGGGTGCAAACAACTTGATTGTATCATTCTTTGTTGTGGAAGGTATTTATTCCTTTGAAATCTTAATTGCTCATATCTAAGTCTTAAGGAACAATTTACAGCTTTGTGACCAAAGTTAGAACAGTAGAAACAATAGGCATAGAAAAATTCTTTGTACCTGGAAAATGGTTGTCTTCTTTGAGCAAATCGATTTCTTTCTTGTTGATGACGTCTTTCAATAGAAAGAGCATTGTTTCTTCGTTCTACAGATTTTGGTACCTCTTTCTTTACTCGTCCTGGGCGGTTGATTGTCTTCCTTTGTTTCTGCAGGTTCGTTATTGTCATTGGTTGTACTTTTGACAAACTTGATGGGTTCTTCATTTCCCGGCTTCCCACTGCTTGATCCCTCTTCATAATCCAAACCAGTTTTCATCTTTGGATTCCTTTGCTGATTCAAAATGGTGGCTAATCCTTCTGAGGCTTTGATACTTGACATATTCTGATTATACAAGGCTTGAAACTTCTCCATTTCTTTCCTTGTTTTCACTACTTGTTCTAATGATTCACATCTTGCCTTCTTTTCTTATAGATGTTGTTTCAAAATCTCTTCAATTTTCTTTGCCTCTTCCAATTCTACTTTTAGTAGGACAAGGTCTTCATTAGGTTCTTTACTGTCTTTCTCGAACTGTATCAAGAATTGTCTTTTCTTTCTGTTCTTGATTCTTATTCTGTCAATATCTTCCAATGCATTGATCAGTTCTCCTTCCATGTCAACCACAGCTTCTTCTTCATTAACATCACTCCCTGTGCTATTATTTTCATAGTCCTCTTTGGACATAATTATGAAGTCATTTATTTTATCTTCAATAGATGAATCATTGTCTTCATCATCTGAAGGATCATCATCATTGTTTGCACAAAGACTTTTCTTCTTAAAGTTATTCTCTTTAAAGAAATTTATGTGTTTGTATTTCTCCTCATCATCACAAGTCTGATCCTTTCCTTTGTGGGGACATTTATTTGGAAAATGACCTATCCTACCATAGTTAAAGCATTTGAAACGAATTTTAACTTTGTATTTTCCTGATCCCTTCTTCAGTCTCTTCACAAATTTTGCTTCAATTTCATCAGGCTCAGAATCCTCATTCTTGTCTGCTTTAAATGATGCTTCTCTAGAGGTGGGTTTATCTTTAATTATTCTCATTTCATATGCAGTCAATGTTTCTAGAAGTTGGTCAAACTGCAAAGTTTTTATATCATTAAGTTCTTCTATAGCAGAGACCTTCGGGTTGAACCTATCTAGGAGAGATCTCAAGATTTTCTGAACTAAATAAGGTTCCCCAATTGTTTCACCAAGTGCCTTCATTGCATTTACCATTTCTTCTACTCTCATAAAGTATTTTACAATAGTTTCATCTTCCTTCATCTTCAGCTGTTCAAACTGTATTCTGTAGGTTTGAAGCTTTGCATCCTTTACCTTCTCATTACCCTCATAACTGCTAATGAGTTTGTACCACATTTCTTTGGCAGTTCCTAGGTGCATAACTTTTACGAATTCTTCTTTTGCAAGCCCACTCAAGATAGCATTCATAGCCTTAGCGTTGAAGATAAATTCTATTTTGTCATCCTTATTAGCTAGCACAACTGGCTTTACATAACCAGTATCTACCACATCCCATACATCAACACCTAAAGCCATTATGTAGGTTCTCATTCTAACTTTCCAGAAGGCAAAGTTTGTTCCATTGAACAAAGGGGCCTTATTGGTTGAACTTCCTTCATGGCTTGACATGTTTAAGCTCTAGGATCTACCCTTAGATAAAAAAAAAGGGGGGCTGGCTCTGATACCAAATGTTAGACAACTGAGAGGGGGGGTGAATCATTTGTTACCGTGCTTAAACAATTATGCTTCTTTTAAAATATTTACAGGGCACTCAGTGATGATCACAATAATGGGAAATAAACAAAGGCACATTCAACATCAATCACATATATGAGAAACACAGAGACAGATAATTCCCGAGGAAACCCATACAGGGTAAAAACCTCTTTTTCTTTATATGATAAGTATTATCTATATTCTTTACATTATCATACATATGAGCACCAACTCATTGTGAGGCTACAATCCTTTGTTTTTGCAAGCTACAACTTGCTGAGAGTACCAACTCTCTATTTTCTATAGCACCCACTAAAAGGAAGCACCAACCCCCTAGTTTCTCTAGCACCAACTAGAAGGAAGCACCAACTCCCTAGTTTCTCTAGCACNGAAGGAAGCACCAACTCCCTGGTTTCTCTAGCACCAACTAGAAGGAAGCACCAACTCCCTGTGTTCAAGCACCCACTTGAACCTTTGAGGACACCGGTCCTCCCTAGAACCTCCCAACCACCCTCAATTATTAAATTCTTTGTTACTAAAACTTATTACAACGACATAAAATTATTCAATGGCTTACCAGCCCTGTCGTTGTCTTGTTACACTGCTCTGCCCTGTCTGCATCAGTGGCTTCTGCACACCCCTAGCACTTTCTGTTATTCTGCCTTTTATGCTCTATGCGCCATATCCCTTCCATGCACCATTCCTCGACTGTGCATTTCTTCTCCTGCGTTCTGCCACCTTGTACACACCTGAATTCTCCTACACAGCGACAACAACCCTAATCTCTTCTTTGTTCCACCTTCTTATACACCCTGTTCTCCTTGTGCATGCAATATTTTCCATGCCTCTGCATGCTCACACCCCACCATTATCCTCCACATCTCGAGTGCTTTACCTCGTCATCATCGTGACTCTTCAGCTTCTTTGGAAGTTTTCTCCACGCGTTCAACATCACTGGGTGTTCTGTCTAGATTTCTCATCTTCTCTGGCAGTTGAAGCTCTTTTTCTTCTCTATGACAGTTGAGCTCACCTTCTATATTCCAGTTATATGCCTCAATGCTCATCCAGCTGTCAATCCCTCAACGAACATCTTCATCCCTCTTGAAGATTCCCAGAGACTCTTCACCTCCTATGTCAATCATCCCGAAGTGTCTTCGAGTCCTCTGGTAGAAACCATCAGTGTTTTCTAGCAATTACACTGTGTCATGCTACAGTAGTCCTTCGATCTTGTTCAAATTCACCTGCACCATTGGATTGATTCCATGGGATCTTGAATTCATTTCGGCATTTTGGCATTCGGCAATTCGGCATTCGTGTGACCATGCATCTCGACATTCCCAGTCGCGATCCCCAAAATGGAGCTTGGTTTCTCTAGATCTTTCCTCCATCACTCGCTCATGTGACCAAGGGCTATGACCACAGCCTTATGCATAAGGCACTTTCACAATTTTTCATTTCGTGAATTTGGAGATGAGGCATCTCGACTCTCCAAGTCCCGATCCTCGAAACCCCAAAATGGTGTGGGATCAACTGTCTCGATCAACACTTGATCTGACGGCTTAGATCATTTCACGATTTCGCATTTCATGATTTCGACATTCTTCGATGTTCATTGTTCTTGTCACTTCAAAGTCCCGATCCACAAAACTATTAAATGGAGTCATATCAACGGTCCAAATCACATCTTGATCTGACGGTTGCGATTAAGTCGCGATTTTTCATATCGCGATTTTGGGATTCTTGTGGTTAATATTCTTTTACATCTCCAACTCTCGATTCATGAAACTCTGAAATGGACTGGGATCAACAGTCCATATCAAACCTTGATATGACAGCTTTGATTAAGTCACAATTTTGCATATCGCTATTTCGAGATTCCTGTGGTTAATATTCTTTGACATCTCCAACTCTTGATCTGCGAAACTCTGAAATGGACTGGGATCAATAGTCCAGATCAAACCTTGATTTAACTGCTCAGGTTAAGTCACTATTTTGCATATCACGATTTCAGGATTCCTGTGGTTAATATTCCTTGACATCTCCAACTCTCGATCTGCGAAACTCCGAAATGGACTGGGATCAATGGTCCAGATCAAACCTTGATCTGAAGGCTCAGATTAAGTCACGATTTCGCATATCACGATTTCAAGAGGTTAGGGAACCCCATTCCTTTGACTCTCCAGTCAGCAAAATGACGATATTTCTGCACGTGTCCTACCTAAATATGGACGATCCTCCTTCTTTCGGGATTTTTTTAGCCCGCTACTCCTTGCACTTTAAAGAACGTGCAGGTTCTCCTTGATCCATCAATGGTCGGATCCCACGCTTGGATCTAATGCCTGAGATCTCTTCAGCATGCTCTTCTTGTCTACATTGAGATCTGAGAGCCATCGAGAATTATGAATTGTTGATCCAACGATCACGATTGCTTCTCTTCCCCGATTATCAATGTGTTGTTGATCATCGTTGTTGTACTTGCCATCAATGACAAGCATATGCTGCCTGTAAAACATGCCAATACTCCCCCCCCCCCC
>JASDQU010243896.1:75763-85885 GCA_032191745.1 Picea mariana
CAATCTCTTTTCCTACCTCTCACACTCTCACTCTCTCTCTCTCTCTCTCTCTCTCTCTCTCTCTCTACCATCCCATCCTCCCTCTCTTTCTCCCCCTCCCTCCCACTAACCATCCTCTCTCTCTCTCCTACACTTACCCCTTCTTGGATCATGTTGTCATTGATGCCAAAGGTTTAATTAATTGATGTCAAAGGATTGATGCCAAAGGATACTTGATTGATTGATGTCAAGGAATTGGTTGATGCCAAAGGATGATTGTATGATGTCAAAGGTCAAAGGTTTGATGTATAATAAACAAATATTGTTGGATTTATGTAAAGATAAATCATTATTGTTTTATCATGGTTGATAAGGTGTACAAATGAATGAACTCCAAAGTGGTCACCTTATGGTGAAAGCCCTCACGAGAAAACACTTTATGGATGAGTTATCCTAGAAGTATGGTTGGAGAACCCATGCTTATATGTGGAATAATGAGATGAAGATCAATGAAGTTGTTGGTGAAACTATCCTAGATGGATAGTGCTTGTCGTGTCATTTCCATTGGTATGTGGAATGCCACATAACTCCTTATGGTTTGAGAGTTATGGCCTTACAAAGTTGGAGGACCCTCATATGTAGGCTTGAAGCCCCAAAAGGTCAAAGAAGTCAAAGAAGCTTGCAAAGAAGAAATTGTTATTTAAATGGTAAAGAAAAATTACAAAGTCAAGGAGGATTATTTAAATGATAAAGAAACGGAGAACTTCTAATTATGGAAAGTGGTTAACCCTAAAAATGAGGAAAATAGGTTAAGTAACCTAGAAATGGGTTAAGTGACCTAGAAGTGGGTTAAGTGACCTAGAATATGCTTCTAAGGAAGCTACTTGGAGAGTATAAATAAGAGGCAAGGGTCTCTTGTGAAATATCTCTTATGTATCTTTTGAGTGCATCTCTTGAGCATGTATTGAATATCTATTCTGAGAGAGAGAGTGTATGGAGGATCTCATAGATGCATCAAAGTTTCGGCAAGTCTAAGATCATGATAGAAAAAGTCTTAGAAGTTCAGAAACCCTAGTTTCTGAGGTATATGCAGGTTGTAGTGAGCCAGGGCGTGTACATACGCGAGATGAATGAGGACAAGGCGCGTACAGTGGATGAAGTCATGTAGACTTGTGTGTGAGTTGGTGTCAGGCTCTTCAAGACTGAAGTAGGTTCCATATCTACATTCTATGGGCTCAGATCTGCCATAGAAATTCTCTTATGGTTACATTATTGTCTTGATGGATACTATTTCTTGTTGTGTTGTGAATGATTAAGGCATTCTTGGTATGGCTGTAGTGATGTGGTTTGTGTTGGCTGATGGAGTGAGAAACACTCTTATGATTCAGTACTGGTATGATTTTATAGTATGTTGATTGCTTATACATGATTGAGTAGCATTCATATTGTATGGTTGAGGAGCATGAGTAAGTTGTTGGAGAAATTGGATGTGTTGTGATTGGTTATGGGTCATATGGGACAGTGAAAGATAGAAGAGAATGTGATTGAAGGTTGTAGAGGATATAATTTCATCTTGAAGAGAAAACCCTAAGATATCAGAAGTGATATGTAGGATGTAGTACATACTGGTAACGTACATACGTGAGTTGTACTACTGGTAGGGCACGTACATACGCATGCTTCACTACCAACAGGTCGCGTACCTATTGATAGATTGATATTTTCTGAGGATTTTTGGCTCATCTCAATTGGTGCTGAGGGTGTAAGTTGAGTCCTACATTATAGAGTTGGTGCTATTGTAGAGTTGTACTCTATTTAGTTGTTGCTGATAACCCAAGGATTGTAGTCCATAATAAAAAGAAAATTGTACATACATCTTGTGTTCCTTGTCTTCCTTATGGTGATGATTTGTTGATGATATATTGTTGATATATGTTCACATTTAATTGATTATAAATGATAGCAATAAGTAATGAGTAAATGGTAATTTCTAACTAATGAGTTTTGTGAAGGGGAAGTTTTGGGGAAAAGAGCCCTACACTGTTCACCCCCCCTCTCAGTGTAATCGGTGTGTCCAACAATTGGTATCAGAGTGGGCCTTCACTATGATCCTTAAAAAGATTGGAGGAGAATAGACACACAAATGGATGATGAAGTTCCAATCCTTGATGAGGAAAACTATTATACTTGGAGAATAGAAATGAGAGTGAATTTGAAAGAGATTGGAGTGGGAATTTGGAAGGCAACCATTGGTGGATCAATTTCCTTGAAGAACAAGTGAAATTTTGCAGCTCAAAGGAAAGGAAAGAAGAATGATGCATTGGCTCTCAAGACCATCTTTAGTGGACTCTCAATCCCTATCAAAGAGATCATGGGACAATGTGATTCTACCAAGGATCTATGGCTAAAGCTAGAGGAGACATATCAAATCAAGAAAGAAAATATTGAAGACAACTCCATCAATAACATTAAAGGTAAAGAATCTCCAAAAACCCTTGATTGCAATAATTCAAAATATGATGATGTTGAATTTTTCTCTACAAGTGAAGAAGAAAATCTAGAAATAGTTTGTGTAGAGTTTGATGGTAGTTATCCTATGGAAAGAATAGAAGAAGAACTATCAGAACTTCAAAATAAAGTTGAAGAGAGTCTATATGAATACAACAATGACCATTATTATATACACTATAGCTATCTTCCGGATAACACTAAAAATTTTCTCAAGAAGAGTCAAAGGCACATCTTGAAGTTAAAGGAAATGCTCAAGGAACAAGAAGAGAATAATAAGACTCAATTAGAAGAAAATGAAGAATAGATCACAATACTAAAGAATGAAAAAGAAAATAAGAAGGTAGATGATGAGATTAGAAAAAATTTTGAAATTATTGTCCATATCAAGACCCAAATTGATCCGGATTATTTTCGGCACGAAATGAAAGCAGAGATATAATAAAGAAATGCACAGAGATATCGCAGATATTCAATAATATAACATAAATGTATCAGAGATGCAACCATAAACACAGATATATAGTAATACACGATTTCTATTAATGAAAGAAATGTACATAGACTGTAAAATACAGAGTGAAAGACTCGCTAGAATGGTGGCAGCTTATCTCTGAGAAGAGATGTGACGGCTACTCGCATTCGAAAGAAGATGATTACAATGAGGCTCTGAAGGCATTTTTTACAATAAACAAGAATGCCAAAATTCCTAGACATCCAAAAACCTAACCCTAGGAGATTAAGCACCAAAAGTCATGTCGGCCCCGTTTTGGTAAGTGAGTACATCAACTTCTCGGGGTCGTAACTTTTGCATACTATCTCCGTTTTATGCGTGTGATATCTTGTTGGAAAGGTTTCGTCGAGGAGATTCATTTTGGGGGCTCAATTATGCCTTTGACTATCATTTAGAACCTAGATCTTGAAAAACATTCATTTGGACCCTCAAAATGGCCCCGGAAGTTAAAACCTGCTAAANCCACCTAGATCAATCCTCCCTCCTTAGGAAGAAATGGTCTCCATTGCGTTGAGTTCCCGGGGGAGAGGGAAAAGCATTTGTTGAATCTGCATCTTGGTGAGTTGCTTGTCTTATTGGAGATGTCGCGCTACTCAGTTTGTGGAAATCTGTCACGAACCTGTTGCGGTTGAGGTTGTTCAAAAAGTCGAGATACATGAGAGGACGATGTGCAAAAGGAATCTTTGCACTTTGCTGCAGCCTTGTCGGCCTACTTCTGTTGGATAGAAGGTGCTTGGGGAAAGGCTGTAGTGGTTGCAGTGTCCTTTTGTTCTCCTTTTGAACATACAGTGGAGAAGATGAATTTTGTAGTATGAGATACTACCTTGCGGCACTGTTTAGGTGGGGAAGTAGTTGGAACTACCTCTGGTATCCTTTAGAGATGACTCCCCAGAGTAATAATGACACTATGGGGTCGAGACTCATAGATAGCATGGCGTTTCCACATATATGGTTGGCCCAAGAGAACATCACAAACATCCAGTGAGACAAAATCACATAATACCTCATCCTTGAAGGGTTGGATTCCATATGAAAATTGACACTGTTGGTTGACACAAAGATGTCGTCCTTGCCGAAGCCACCCGATGTTGTATGGTTGCGGGTGTGGTGTTGTCGACAATCCCAACTATTTGACAACCTCTGCTAAGATGAGGTTCTTCTAGCTTCCGCTATCAATAATAAAATGCAGTGGGGTCCCCTTAACCCACATCTGTGAATGAAAAAGGTGTTCCCCCTCTTCAGGATCTGTTGGTTCTTCTAGTTGAATTTTTGCGGTCGCGACAATAGTAGTGGGGTCTGCGTCAATGATCTGTCTTTTACCACTATTTTTAGAATCAGATTCTGAATCAGGGTTCAACTCCTTGTCTTTGATCTTGACCACCAATTACTGTTTTGAGCAACATTCATCGGTGTTGTGCCAAGGGATTTTGTGGAAATCACACCATTTTCCGGTGTCCTTCTTTGTCTTCCTGTGACCCTTCTTTTCCTGTGTCTTGGACTGGTTTTTGGGAGATTGTTTATTAGGGTTGTCTTTGTCATACTTTGATTGTTGCAGATTTGCGGACCCGAATTCCTTTTTGTTCTGGTGCTTAAATTTCTTCTCAATTTTAATAGCATATCGATAAGCAACACCGAGTGATGAGATGTCCAGAAAATCTATTTCAGTCTGGATGTATCTATGTAGAGCCCCACGGTATTTCAGAACCAAATTTCGCTCGGAGTCTTTGATACCCAACTTGGTGCACAAGGTATGGAAGGTATTGGTGAACTCTGGAACTGTTTGGCCCCTCTCTTGTCGTAGTGTGGTCCATCTCATGTACTAGTCCTCATAGTTGCCAACAGGGTAATATTGTTCTTTTACCGCATCCACATAAAAATCCCAAGTGGGATCGACCCCATATATTCCAAACTCCTCTGTGGAAATTTGCTCCCAGTAAGTTTCCCACCAATGTTTGACATGAGGGGGAGCTTTAAGGAGTGCAAAGGTGATCTTTTCTTTGTTGAAAAATTTGTGAACAGAGAAATAACCTTCCAACAGAGTTAGCCATTTTTCTAGGGCTTCTGCATCTATCTGTCCTTCAAATACGGGAATATCAAAATTAAATTGTACCTTGAAAGGCGAGGTGCCTCCAAAGTGGCCGCTTGATGAAGATGCACCTGATACTATCAGTAGGCGTTGAAGGATGTGGGAAAAATTCTCCATCATTTCGTCCCTCTATCGCGTGAGAGATTGCTCAAGCAACAGATTGATAGGATCGTCTGCTCCGTCGATTTTATTTTCTTCCGCCATTGAGGGTTTCTTGGGTGTGCGAGGGAAATTGTATTCAAGAGAGACAATATTGAGACCCAACTTTCTATACTTGGACCTCATCGGGGACATGCACTGAAAAGAAAAGGATCAAGAGCAGCCTGCTCTGATACCACTGATCCGGATTATTTTCGGCACGAAATGAGAGAGGAGATATAATAAAGAAATGCACATAGATATCGCAGATATTCAATAATATAACATAAATGTATCATAGATGCAACCATAAACATAGATATATAGTAATACACGATTTCTATTAATGAAAGAAATGTACAGAGACTGTAAAATACAGAGTGAAAGACTCGCTAGAATGGTGGCATCTTATCTCTGAGAAGAGATGTGATGGCTACTCGCATTCGCAAGAAGATGATTACAATGAGGCTCTGAAGGCATTTTTTACAATAAACAGGAATGCCAAAAGTCCTAGACATCCAAAAACCTAACCCTAGAAGATGAAGCGCCAAAAGTCATGTGGGCCCCGTTTGGGTAAGTGAGTACATCAACTTCACGGGGTTGTAACTTTTGCATACGATCTTCGTTTTTGGTGTGTGATAGCTCGTTGGAAAGGTATCGTCGAGGAGATTCATTTTTTTGGCTCAATAATTCCTTCAAATATAATTGAGAACCTAGATCTCGAAAAACCTTCATTTGGACCCTCAAAATGGCCCCGGAAGTTAAAACCTGCTAAAAATAGTAAATTGCCAAAATTGCCAGAAAGTCGTTTTGAGCCATTTGGAAAAGGTGGGTGGCCACCGATATCCACTTGGATCACAAATTGAAGAATCCAAAATGGTAGAGGAAATATTGAAGAATCAAGTAAATGAAAAGGAAGAGTCATGTTGTAAGTTATAAGCTGAAGTTGTTGATCTTAGAATGAAAGTAGAGAAGTCAAAAAAAATCTTGAATAGCCCACAAATCTTGAATGAGATATTGGATAGTCAAATATCACCAAATGATAAATCAAGCCTTGGATACAAGAGAGAAGCTACACATGCTGAAGCAAGCACCTCAAAGAAGCATGAGGTAAGTCCCTCACTCTCAAAGGATGAAGATAATGTTGCAAGTCAACCATCTACACAAGGAAAGGAAAGTTTCAAAGGAACAAAGAAAGGAAGAAATCAAGAAGCCACCTTTACACATGAAATAAGATGGACACCAAAGAAAAGGTATGAAAGTATTTTTCATGGTCAATGTTATTCATGTAATGAATATGGTCACAAAGCTTTGGAATGAAAATCTTATGCAAGAAGAGATAATAGAATATATCATAACACTGTAAGGTGTTGGAGATGTGATGGTATAACTTTGGGATGCATGGAACTAACCCATGAGTATGGATTGAGGCATTTTTTGTTGAAGAACAATGCTGGTTATGACAGTGAAGTTATGGTACCTTGGTTATGTGATATATCTTGATGATGCTAGCTAGAGATGTCATTGATATATTGAAGCACACTTCTAGTATTTCTTGTAGTGAATGGAGGATTGAGGTTGATATGTTGGGGTACATGGTTGGTACATATTTTGAGTTTCATTGATATATCTTATGATGTATTATTGGAAGCATATTTGTTGGATATATTAGTGCATGCATTTGGCATATGGTTGGACTACATATTGGAACATGTAGTTGTTGAATTGATGTTGTACATCATTGATGAGTCATATATTGATCTATAGTTGATGCATGATTGGTACACTTCTAGTACATTGGTAGAGGCACCTACTAGTAGTTTGATTGGCACATGTTTTATGGTGGATTTGGCATACATGTATGAAGATTCATCTTGTTGTGGTATTGGTGCATGGATGACATACTTGCTTGGTACAAGTAGTGACACATGTTGATGTACATTTTTGGTACACTCATAGATGGTATATGTTTGGATGATAATACTTGGATAAAAGTACATCATTGGTATTACTTGATTAGCACATACTTTGGTACATGATGTATTGGATGATATAGTTGAGACACTTGATTGATTGAGATACATAATTGTAATACTTGGTTCATGGTGGAGACATATCATGAGTGATATGACACATTGTTGGCATATTGGTAGATGCACATGGTTGGCATATTGGTATATGCACATGGTTGGCACGTTGGTAGAGGCATATGGTTGATACACTCCATTGATGATATATTATTGCACATTGTATGTTGTTGACATACATGGTTGATGTACATGGGTGTTGTGCATGGTGGGCACACAACTTGGTACATGATGTACTTGGATGATGTTTCATTCATAATTATTTATTTCATTGTTGACATATCTGTTGTTTCATTGTATGGCACAAGTTTTGATGCATGGACAGGTCCAAGGATCGTCATAGAAAGTGTGGTTGTTCTATGATCTAGTTGAGCAGTAGCATTTGTAGCAGAATCATATTACAATGGTAGAATATTTTTCATATTGCAAAGAATATGTGGGGAGACATACCCATAGGGGGAGTCATTCTTCTTCCCATGATTTGAGGAAGAAAGAGCCATGTATATGAATAAAGAGCACAGATGCATAATTCTAGGGGGAGCGATGGTCATAGGGGGAGCATGAGCAATGTATCTTCATCATTACATCAAAGTGATATCCCTTGTTCAAAAGGTGAGAGATTATTCATAGGAAGACCAAAGGAATTCAAACAGTGGAAGCATCCCCAAGGAGAGTTCAAGTAGGGGGAGCAGCCCCAAGGGGAGAATGACCTTTTTCCATTGATGTCAAAGGGGGAGAGATAGTCACATTAATGTGATTAATGATTATTTATGTAGAGAATGCCTTGTCTACATGGGGAGAGATAGTCACATTGGTGATATTTATGACTATTGATGTAGAAAATGCCTTGTCTACATGTTGACATCAATGATTGGTGTTGACATAAATGTTGGTATTTCCATCAATGCCAAAGGGGGAGATTGTTGGATCATGTTGTCATTGATGTCAAAGTTTTAATTAATTGATGTCAAAGTATTGATGCCAAAGGATTCTTTATTGATTGATGTCAAAGGATTTATGTCAAGGAATTGGTTGATTCCAAAGGATGATTGTATGATGTCAAATGTCAAAGGTTTGATGTATGATAAACAATGTCTTATCATATTATATTGTTGGATTGATGTAAAGATAAATCATTATTGTCTTATCATGGTTGATAAGGTGTACAAAAGGATGAACTCCAAAGTGGTCCCCTTATGGTGAAAGCCCTCACGAGAAGACGCTTTATGGATGAGTTATCCTAGAAGTATGGTTGGAGAACCCATGCTTATATGTGGAATAATGAGATGAAGATCATTGAAGTTGTTGGTTAAACTATCCTAGATGGATATTGATTGTCATGTCATTTCCGATGGTATGTGGAATGTCACATAAATCCTCATGGTTTGAGAGTTATGGCCTTACGAAGTTGGAGGACCCTCATATGTAGGCTTGAAGCCCTAGAAGGTCAAAGAAGTCAAAGAAGCTTGCAAAGGAGAAATTATTATTTAAATGGTAAAGAAAAGTGACAAAGTCAAGGAGGAATATGTAAATGATAAATAAATGGAGAACTTCTAATTATGGAAATTGGTTAACCCAAAAAGTGAGGAAAATAGGTTAAGTGACCTAGAAATGGGTTAAGTGACCTAGAAGATGCTTATAAGGAAGCTACTTGGAGAGTATAAATAAGAGACAAGGATCTCTTTTGAAATATCTCTTATGTATCTCTTGAGTGCATCTATTGAGAATGTATTGAAGATCCATTCTGAGAGAGAGTGTGTATGGAGGATCTCATGGACGCATCAAAGTTTTGGCAAGTCTGAGATCGTGATAGAAAAATTATCGAAAGTTCAGAAACCCTAGTTTCTGAGGTATACGTGGGATGCAGTGAGACAGGGCATGTACATATGCAGGATGAATGAGGATAGGGCACGTATAGTGGATGAATTCATGTAGACTTGTGTGTGATTTGGTGCCAGGCTCTTGAAGACTGAAGCAGGTTCCAGATCTACATTCTATGGGCTCAGATCTGCCATAGAAATTCCGATATGGTTACATTATTGTCTTGATGGATACTATTGATTGTTTTGTTTTGAATTCTTAAGACATTCTTGGTATGGTTTTTGTGATGTGGTTTGTGTTGGCTGATGGAGTGAGAAGCACTCTTATGATTTAGTACTGGTATGATTGCTATAGTATGTTGATTGCTTATACATAACTGAGTAGCATTCATATTGTATTGTTGAGGAGCATGAGTAAGTTGTTGGAGAGCCTGGATGTATTGTGATTGGTTATGGATCAGATGGGACAAATAAAGATAGAAGAGAATGTGATTGAAGGTTCCAGAGGATCTGAGTTCAGCTTGAAGAGAAAACCCTAAGAGATCAGAAGTGATATGCAGGCTATAATACAGACTGATCGCGTACATATGTGATTTGTACTACTGGTAAGGCATGTACATACGCATGTTTCACTACTGACAGATTGCGTACCTATTGACATATTGATATCTGTTGAGGATTGTTGCCTCATCTCAGTTGGTGCTGAGGGTGTAAGGTGAGTCTTGCATTATAGAGTTGGTGCTCTTGTAGAGCTTTACTCTATTCAGCTGTTGTTGATAACCCAAGGATTGTAGTCTGTAATAAAAATAAAATTGTACATACATCTTGTGTTCCTTATGGTGATTATTTGTTGATGATATATTGTTGATATATGTTCACATTTAATTGGTTATAAATGACAACAATAAGTAATGAGTAAATGGTGATTTCTAACTAATGAGTTTTGTGAAGGGGAAGTTTTGGGAAAAAGAGCCCTACAATGTTCACGCC
>JASDQU010243896.1:104411-118490 GCA_032191745.1 Picea mariana
AAAGGAAAGGCAAGTCAAGGAAACACAAGGCAATGCAAGTAAAGGAAATACAAGGCATGGCATGGAAAGGAAAGGCATGGCATGGAAAGTCAAGGCAAGGAAAGGCTAGACATGGCAATGCAAGGCAAGGAAACACAAGGTCTAGGTATGGGAAAGAAAGGCAGATCAGTGCAAGATATGGGAAGGAAAGGAAAGCAATGGCATTTCAAGGCAAGGAATGGCATGGCATGGAAAGGTATGACAATTCAAGGCAAGGAAAGGAAAGGAAGTGCAAGGAAAGTCAATACAATGCAAGGAAATGCAAGGCTTGGCATGTCATGGAAAGGCATGGTGTGGTAAGGAAAGGCATGGCATGGAAAGTTAAGGAAAGGTAGGGAAATGTAAGTCAATGTAAGGCTAGACGTGGCAAGGTAAGTCTAGACATGGCAAGGCAAGGCAAGGAAAGGAATGGAAACGCATAGCAAGGAAAGGTATAGGTATAGGTATAGGTATAGTTATGGCAAGAAAAGGCAAGGAAATGCAAGGCATGGCAGGGAAACGAAATGCAAGGCATGGCAAGGAAATTCAAGGAATGGAATGGAAAGGCATGAAAAGGAAAGGCATGGCATGGCATGGAAAGGAAAGGTAAGGCATGGCATGTCAAGGAAATGCATGGAATCACATTAAAAGGAAAGGCCTGGCATGGAATGGAATGACATATAATGGCATGGAATGACATGTAAATGTAAGGAAAGGTCAGGAAAGTCAATGCAAGATAAGGAAATGAAATGCAATGCATGGCATTGCATGGCATTGCATTTCATGGAACCACATGGCATGGAAAGTCAAGGCATTGCATGGCAAGGAAAGTTTCCACATGGAAAGAAAATGCATGGCATGGGAAGTCAAGGCAAGGTGGGGAAATGTAAGGCAAGGTAAGGATAAATATGGAAAGGAAAGGAAAGGCATGGCATGGAAAGTCAAGGTATGGCATGGAAAGGAAATTCATGGCATGGAATGGCATGCAAAGGCAAGGTATGGCATGGCAAGTCAAGGCAAGGCAAGGAAAGGCTAGACATGGAAAGGAAAGGAAATGCAAGGAAAGACATGGAAAGGAAAGGAAAGGTAACGAAAGGCAATCCAATGCAATGCAAGGAAAGGAAATGAAGATGATGTTTTATAGAAAAAATTCTAGTAGATAATGAATATTTTATTGGAAGCAAACAGGCTCGTGAATCAATCATTCGTGTAATCTTAGTTTTCATCTTTAAAGAGTGGGGCCCCTAATAGTCGCCCAATTTATTTCACTAAAAACATATGTATACTTTTAGTGCTCAACTTATTTATGGGATCATGTAACACCCCTATTTCCCCCAGTCTGTCAATATAATTACTATCTTGAATAAACTATAAACAAATATTTTATGTGATCATGGAAAGACAATGGACCTTAATTTATTTTGTAATGTGCATATTCGAATTTTAATGCAACAGAGAATGTTGAGATACTATTTAAGGGGTGGCCTTCACAGTATACGATGTCATGAGAGGACTGGTGCAAGATGAAAGAAATCATTGGTTGAAAATACCCTACCAGGAAGTACCCTACCCAATTAAACACATTATGGACCCTAAATTGTCCTCAAAAGAGATATTTGATTATTATTGTCAAGATGGTAGTTGGGTAGTCTCCTCGGGAATTAGGAAGGATGGGAAGAGTACCATCAGGAAGATTCTAACACGATCCATGAGGTATTGGGGAACACTGTATGAAAAGAGGAGGATGGACATAATGAGGGGGGACATACAACTGGGAAAAGGAGTCTTGAGCACTGGAGAATGGGCTAGTTGGGAGTAAAGAGAAAATAAAGAGACAATAGAATATCCCAGAAAACCTTGCAGAATACCAAAACTCCTCTCGTGGAAACATATCCTAGCTGGAGGGTGGATGGTTGTAGCAGTGAAAAGCACAACCTTTCCTATGGTTCGATGGAGAGAGACTCACCCTTTAGTAGTGACCAACATATCTCAAAATTTTAGATAAGTAACTTGTTTTATTTTTGTGTATGGATTTGAATGCATGTATGGTTGGATGGTCAGTAGGATGATATTGGCTATGAATACCTAACCTATAAGATTGATTGTGTATTTTGTAAATGGTCTTGTGTTTTCATAGAATAAATATATCAATGTGTGAAGTCACGTGTCTATGTTTACAGGTAGTCTTCTTCATTATTGAAATAATTGAAAGTATAAGTCTATGAGAAGCTTGTGTGATCAGTAGGTGTGGGAAGGTTATGTCCTTTTGTGTCCATTTATATAGAAATTTGTATGTATAAATATATGCACATGTGCAATGTGATATTGAGAACCCTGTAGCGAGTGAGTACCTTCGAGGTATGATGAAACTGAGGTACCCTAGGTGATGAAATGGAATGCCTTGGAACCCAAGTGAAGAGCTCTCGAAAAAAAATGGAAATACTGAAAGAGAACAAGGGAAAACCTTCACAAAAATGGGTGAGTCATAAACTGGACCATTAAGCTAGAGAAAAAAACCTTACTTTGATTCTGATGATCGTGACCATTGATTTAGCACGAAGGGTTAAATATGGGCCCTCTATCGGAAAGAGAGTGAGACATGATATCGGCCGTTGATCTAGTGAAACAAAGATATCCTGACCCTCCATTGGAGCTGGTTATGAAGGCCATAGAGTATGAACCCCAAATCAACGAGGATTGTTGATTCTTTAGAGGGAGGCCATGGTGGATTAGGGACCGTTGGATCTATCATGGTGGAAACAGTCAAAATCTATAGACATGTAGGACACAATTCCATCACGTTCATTAGATTTGGCATGGTGAACTGTTCTCAGTCGTAGATCAAGAGTCAAGGTGATGTCAACATGATATGTCATGCTGACAAGGACTACCATCATGTCCAAAAGTAACACATGTTAGCATGTGATTGAAGGAAGGACCAAGGGGGGAGTCCATGTTGGATTGAACCTTTGGATAGGTGTCATTAAACATGAACCATCGTATCCCTTAGATAGAGAAATCTCGATCATCCTTCAGTGGAGGTCGTTCGAAGTGATCGCGGACACCGGGAAAGGATTGACTCTTATGGGAGTACTCTAAGGTTAAATCTGGTATGTTCATCAAAGGATGACTAGGATGAATTCTAGCCATTGATTTTTCATGAGCCTTATTATTTCCCTTGGCAAGGGGAAGTGATGTCAAACTGATGGAGGAGCTAGACTGGTGGTTATCAAGTCACAAGTAGGACAAGGTTCATCACATGAATGATAAGTTGAGTATATCCATGACGACATGTATGTCACGTCAAGTACACTTGGAGGTCCCCATGTCAAGCAGTGGTTATGTCACATATTGTGCTCTTTTGACATGGTGAGGGGATGGACATGAAATGATGTCAGTGCCATGTGCCTCGCCAATGTATGTTGCGGATGAAAAGTGTTTCCCTAGGAGTGGACCTAGATTAAGGATTGTATGAGACAGGGGTTGAAAAACCATATGTACTCGTGAAAATCCTGGTCATTAGATCTTAGATGAGAAGATATTGGCCATCCATCTCAATGAGATTTTCATAATGGATCATAGAGAAACACTTCGAAAGAGGGGCTCTGAGAAGAAGATATAATCATTGATCTGTCAAAGACAAAGGAGCTCTGAGGGGAGATCCTGACCATACATCACAAGGGGATTTCATAATGGGTTGTTGTGATACACTATGATGGAGGAGCATCAAAATGAGATTATGACCATTGATATGTTGGGATAGGAGGAGATCTGAGAGGAGATAAGGTCATCCATCGTGAATCATTATTTAGAGTGGAATTTCCCATAAACACTTTGAAGGGGAAGCTTCGAGAGGAAACCTAGACTGTTGATTTTCCAAGGTATAAGAGATCCCGCAGACGATTTGGACCTTCAATATTTAGTTGAAGACTCGAGTGCATGATATGGATGGTTCCATGTGTCACGATTCAGGTGGTTCCATGTGTAAAGTATGGAAGTTTCCACGTGGCATGGCGATTTAACACCTATAGGTGAACGTTTGTGGAAAATATGAGTGCCACATGTATGGTGGTGATAGGGCCATGTGTCTCGCAAGGATGGCACCAAGTGTCAAGCATATAAGGTAGAACTAATGAAATTATATGAAATCCTAGTCGTCTATTGCAAAGTCCCTAGAGTTTTCCTATATGTTGGAGTGGGGGGATCCATCAAACTATGCTATCAGAGCGTGTCGGGTAACCTCTAGAGGAAATATTCCAATAGGAGGATGTCTATAGTAATAGAAGGCGACAATCTAAGTCCAATAAGTGTTGGTCAAGGTGGAATGTAGCATGTGCCATGTCCTTGCTACGAAGCATAACACATGCACCCGAGAGCCACATAAATTCCATGTAGGAGGGCACGTGTGATAGAGTGCCATGTGGATGACACATGGTAGTGAGGTGACCATAACTTTGAGAAGCCATAGCTTTCAATCCGGAACTCAATTTTGAGAAAAATTATAGTCATTACAAATCTCTTGATGAGCAGAAGATGATCGTGTAAGTTTTAAACCTGCGATGTAAAGCAATGCATATAGATTATTATGCAAGACAGAAATTAATCAATGGCTCATACATAGAGTACACAGAGATTTTATACCAGAAACCCTCAACCGAGAAAACCTTTCTTATATTCATTATATCAAATTTCACCATTCACCATACAATATATATAATGTTTTTAGGTATTCCGTAGATACCAAAACCCTAATCCCTTAATCCGGGATTAATTTACAAATCCACTAAAAATAGAAAATCCGCTAAAAATAGCAAAAAACCACCAAAAAATAATTTCAGGGCGCTGCCCAGAACGTTGCGCATAACCAGGGGGGGCACAGCTGCCCCCCCTGGGACCCCCTTAGGAAAGTACCTGGCACACATGGCAGAGCTCTAGTGGTAGGGATCGTTAGACGCAGTTTTCGTATCTGACGCGCCCACACACACACCCATGCAAAAAATATAACACATACCCAACATTCTCCCACTTGTTGTTTTCTTTGCATCCAGGGGTACAGGGGATTATATAGTCAACAATCTAGGGCAACAATGCCCATTGTTTCTCTACACCAGGAGAAATTTTCTGTGCTCACAGAATTTGTCAATGAATCTGCAACATTCTTCAAAGTGTCAACCTTTTCCAGCAACACCTTCTTTTCCTCAACCATGTCTCTCACAAAGTGATATTGAACGTCAATATGATTTGTCTTCGAATGATAAGTTGGGTTATTTGCAAGGAATATTGCACTCTGACTGTCACATTCTAATCTCACTACTTGTTGTACCAACCCAATACCTGAACACAATCTTTGTAACCATACTGTTTCCTTGCTTGCATGAGTGTCTGCCATGTATTCAGCCTCTGTAGTTGAGAGTGCCACTACAACCTGTCTTTTTCTCATCTAACTGATTTCTCCTCCAAATAGTTTAAACACATACCCACTTGTAGATCTTCTGGGATCCAGATCTCCATCCCAGTCTGCATCAACAAATCCATGTATGTCCACCAATTTGTCTAATCTCGGTCTTCCTTCATAGCACAATCCATAACTAGTGGTGCCACGAAGATACCTGAAGACCCTCTTTACTGTTTTCTAATGCTCCTTCCCTGGTTTTGACATATACCTGCTCAAAAATCCCACTGCATGTGCAATGTCTAGTCTAGTACAAACCATTGCATACATCAAACTGCCAACTGCACTGGCATATGGAACATGGGACATGTCCTCTTCTTCTTCTTGTGTCTTGGGACACTAATCTGTAGATAAATTTACACCTATAGGAATAGGCACCTTGACTGGTTTACTTCCATGCATATTAAACCTCTGCAATATCATCTCAACATATTTTCTTTGATTCAACCAGAGTTTCCTATTTGCTTGATCTCTTTTAATCTCTATTCCCATAATGAAGTTAGTAGCACCGAGACCCTTCATGTCAAATTTGGAGGATAGTTGTGATTTCACCTCCTTGATAAAATCCATGTTATTTCCTAGCAACAACATGTCATCAACATACAACACTACATAAATGAAGTGATTACCAACTTTCTTGGAATATACACAATGATCAACCCTGCTTCTTACAAATCCCAATCCAAGGATGTATGTGTCAAACTTTTAGTACCACATCCTAGGTGATTGCTTCAGACCATATAGTGAATTCTTTAGCTTACAGGCCAGCTCTTTCTTTCCCTTCACTACAAAGCCTTATGGCTGCTTCATGTAGATTTCTTCTTCCAAATCCCCATGTAGGAATGTGTAACAACCTCCTCGTTACGATGACCCAACTCTAGTAACTAGTGCAAAAAAAAAAAATTGTGTGTGTGTTTAAAAAGTGTGTGCGCACATGTACAAAGGAAACAATCAATGCATTCGTCTCTGCGTCGCCACCCAACGACGAATAAGATGCAACCATGATGAAAATAAAAATATGACAAGGACGCATGACCAGTAACTTCATGCATAAACAACAATCACATGACGATAAGTAGAACTGACTACCCGCCTATCCTACCCTGCAATGGTTAGGACCTCCAAGACACATAAGCAACGCTCAAGCCTAGGTTCCCATCGATTTTAACCATTTAAGGTCTCAGGGCTAGCGACTGTTCTGAGGAACATGGAGGTGTCTACAACCCTCCTGACACAGGCAAACAATCCCACTAAGCTAAGTACTATCATAAGACCAACCCAAGGCAACCAACATAACAATACAATAACATAACCCTTCAATTGAGAGAGAGAATTAGAAATCAAAATCCAGCATTGTGCATGGCGCGCAACCAAAAATCTAAACATTTAAACATTTATTCAATCCAAATGGAATTACAAGCGTGAAAGGTGTCTGATATACGCAAACTATCTAACAGTAACCAACTCGAGGCACAATTCCTTTTTATTTCCAGGCGCGTTATTTGATCAATCAATCATTAATTAAAACATAACACATATAAATAATTTGCGATATCAATACCATAAATGATAACCACATGATCATGTACATCCCCTTGAATATTAGTATTAACATAAGATATTGCACAACATCGCATTAATAATGACCTTACCTCATATTGACATCCCATTACATCCTAGTACCCTACATTAACATTTCACTATCATTTCATTCCATTCCATTCCATTATATCAACTTCCATTGCTTTGGAAAAACATTAATTAAACATTAGCTGAATTAAATAGCTTGCTATTATTGAATAATAACTACATAAGTAAATGGTTGCTTCCTTTATGGCTGTCATAAAATAATTCTCAATCTTCCCTCTACTCTAATTTCATCCAACTAGCCGCTAATCTACTGCATTAGTAAAATCTTAAGGTAAAAGTAAAAGTTCGATGCAAGGGTAAAATGCTTAACTATTATAATATTATTGATTATAATATTATTTAAAGAAAAACATCCATAATAACAATGTCATTATAAAAACCTTGCAATTAAGATAACATTAAATTTCATTCCCTTCTAGCTAACGCTAGCAATACATGGGCTTTACGTTGCAATAACAATAACCTCTCCATAATAACCATGCCATCATATTTTAGATCACAAACCTTGCAATTACACTAATACAAATAGCTTGTTGTTGGTATGGTATCATTGGTAACATAAATCTAATTGGGTTTTAAATAAGCTTACTGCCTTCTACATTAACATATACTAGCCTATGTACTTATGTAAAAGGGGAGCATCCTTGAAGAAAAAGGTAAAAGAATTTTTATTTCCTTTTTTGATAATGACCATTTAACTGTCCTCAATATAAACATATAGTAGGATAACAAGGAACATGATTCTAAGCCTAAATTGAAAATATGATTATGCAATAGATGAGGTATATATCGCTTCATCTGAGGTGTCCTTATCAATTAATCTTGACATGAAATTGAACCATAACTTTTGAGAGCTCAAATACTCTGGATTTCTGTTCTTTGTAGTCATGGAGAAGGAGGTTTCATACAATTGAGTCGGTGCTACAAAATTTTAGGCATGAAGTGGTCTAAGCACTAATGTGAATCAATTCATTCACCCGATCTGTGTCCAACATAGAATTCCCCAATTAAAATTCCCCCACATTATCTCGAGAGCCAAATAGGAGTGGAGCAACTACGAATGGTCCAAAGTTGACGTGAATTCTGATATTCAATTAAAAGTAAAATATAAAAACTGAAATGCAGGGATTCTGATATTCGTTTCAAATAACAATTTAATCTGAAAGTGCAGGGATTCTAATAGTTATTCAATAAAGGTTTAAGGATTGAAACCGCAAGGATTCTAATATTCGTTTGAAATAAAAATCAAAACTGAAAATTGCAGGAATTTGAATATTCATTTCAATTACAACTCAGAAAAGGAAGACATAGGGAGTCAAGGTGAAACTTATCAATTGCCAAAAAAGCCAATAACTATCGCCAGAACTCATTTACCAGGACGAATTGGCAGTAATCATAAAAACGAATTGCAAGTTATAGCAATATTATAAAATGATTTGCCAAAACTATTTTACAAGGGATGAATGCCAATACACTCCTAGCCATGTTTAAAAATGCCCCAGTCAGATATAATGACGCCCACAGTCATATATGAATGCTCACATTTAAAACAAACCGCCCACAGAAATTTGTAACGCCCCCATCACTATAAAAACGCCCCAGAAATTTTATAAACACCCCCGTTAACATGAAAATTCCCTCATTAACATCAGACGCCCCCCATTAATATTAAAAATGCCCGCTAAATATAAAAATCCCCCTGTGCTATATAATACAGCCTCAGAGATATGAAACGCCCCCATTCATATAAAGAAAACGCCCACGCAATTAAAAAAAAAACCCTGGTAATATAAAATATGCCCACACTGGTATAAAAAGCCCATGGAAATACGAAATGCTCAGATTGAAACAAACGCCCATAACCAAATTTAAAAACTCCCCCAGTTAGATATAAACACAACCATTAACTTAAAAACACCCACTAGGTAAAAACAACCATTAACATATGAACTCCATACACCCAGCCATTAACATATAAATGCCCTACACACAGCCATGAACATATAACACCACTGCAAAGGTAAAAATGCAGACAACAACGCAAGGCACGGCGGGAGATCGTATAGATCCAAGGAAGGTCACAGAAACCCATCAACAATCATTCAGCCCAGCTATAACACAAATTCAGTCATGAACTAAAAATCAGTTTACCCATTTAAAACACATGCAGATCTAACCATATATCCAAATTCCTCCTACTCTACCAGAAATAAAATCATACCATTGCCTTTCGACCGCTTCAGATGATGTCCTGCGCTCCGTGCCGCTTCCCGCCCTTTGTGCCGCTCCCGCTCGCCAACCATAGAGACCTCACCGGTACCTCCCAGCCAATCGCTAGGGTTACTCTGCTTCCCCCTTAGCCCCCCGAGCCGCAAAGGGGCCACACAAATCCAGAAGGTATGCCTAGCTTCCGAGCTCGCCTCGCAAGGCTGAGCTACCACTCCAATACAAGCTGAGAAAATCCCAACTCCTCACAAGCAATCAGTCCAGTCCAAATTCGGCAGCGTAACGTTACGCTCCAAAAAAAAAACCCTTCTTCCCCATCTTCCCTTTCTTTTATAGAGTTTTGGGACCCACCCTTGCCCTAAATCACATTTTATTTAAGTTTTAATGAAAACTCTCTAAAACTTCTCTGTCTTACAAGTGTCACTCATCCCCCACGTTTCTCCAAAATTATTTTCTTTAATTTATTAAAAGGCTCATATCCCTATTTTTATTAATCCCTTCTCTTTTTTTTTTCTTTTTTTTTTAAACCAAAAAGGTAATGCGCTAATTAATCTTTTCATTTTATTTTTAAATTCATAACTTTTTATACTCTCGCACGTTAAATAATTTTATTACTTATTAATTTTCTATGTTTCCTTTATTACTTAGTTTCCCTATTTTTATTAATCCCTTCCCTTTTTTAAAAAAACCAAAAAGGTAAATGCACTAGATAATCTTTTCATTTATTATTTATTTAACATCTTTTATTCTTTCACAAGTTAGGAATTAATTTCTTCTTTGTAAAATTTTAAAACCATTAGTTTTAGTTTAAATCTTACCCTCGTCATCACCCCAAGAATTTTATGAAGAACCAACTATTACTTAGGTGGGTTTTTTGTTTAAATTGTTATTTTTATTCCAGGGTCTGTTCTTAAGGTTAGACTAAAATTTTACCCTAAAAGTTTTAGACTTAGTACTTAGATTCTGAATTGGCCAACACTGGGTTAGGGAAGCTGTTTAAGGATTTCTTAAGGCATTATTATCTTAGGGATATTTAGGTTTATTTCCTTCATCAACATCAATGCGACGTGCCCTTCAGGACACACCACGTGCTCCAAGGGTGCCACTCGCCTCATTTGTTCCTTTGCGCGACGTGCCCTTCAGGATACACCACGTGCTCCAAGGGTGCCACTCACTTCTTGTGTTTCTTTTGTGCAACGTGCCCTTCAGGATGCACCACGTGCTCCAAGGGTGCCACTCGCCAACTTGACTGATTGGTAGACATCTATAACCCCTGGAGTCAATACTCCGCCAGGTGAACTTGTGGGAGACTAAGGGCTCTAAGGAATAAGGCCTCTACCTTATTGCATGCCTCTTAGAATCATCGTGAGCGACTGTCGTAGTCTGCCCTCACAGCATCATGGATCCTCTCAAACTAGGTAATCATTAACCTACAGTTCGAGCCACGGCGGGAGTGCTAGTAAGCTATGGCAGGGCTGTTTTCCACACCTCTCCCTCAACCTCTCTGGAAATCATGTGTGGCCCCTTTACTCCATATGTGAGTCTGGTCGGAAATATATCGCCAGCCTACATCATCAAAAATCATGTCAGAGATGTCAACATCATATCATCAAATCAAATGAAATATCACAGTAAATAAATCAACCCAATAGCACACTCCCCGACTCAATCCGGAGTCCAAGTGGGTTCCATCGATGCCTCTGCATAATCAAGGTCCAAAACCCTACACACTCAATAGCACCTGTCTACATCAAATAGTAAAACCTCATGTCGTCTATCATAACGCATCATAATCAAGTATAAATGTTTTAACATCAGAAAAGTCCAGATCACTTGCGAGCAAGTGTCCTCAAATAATAAGTTTTCTTAGTGCGCCAGAGTGGGATGTTACATACACCCCCTCTTGGTCTAAATTTCGTCCCGAAGTTTCTCAGTATATATGCCAAAATAAAAGTATCATAGTATCATAAGTCTATCTATCACACCAAAATGGAAACTGCTAACGCATATCATCTGCGTCCTCCCAGGTCGCCGAGTGCGGACTATAATTGTCCCACTGGATCTTGACCTGATCTACCGTTCGACGTCATAACTGTCGAACGCGATGATCTAGGATGTGGACTGGCTCAGCCGTGAGCGCTCCCTCGTCCGATACCTACAATGAACTCATGTCAATCACGTGTGTAGGATCACTAATATAATGTCTCAGAACATATACATGAAAAACATCGTGCATACGCCTCAAAGAATCAGGCAAGGCTAGTCGATAGGCCACGGGCCCCTTTCTCTCCACCATCTCGAAAGGTCCCACGAATCTAGGAGAGAGTTTATCTCCCTTTCCAAACTTGATCGAACTCTTATGCGGTTCAACCCACAAGAAGACTCGATCGCCGACCTCGTAACTACGGTCGACTTGCTGCGCATCGGCATAACTCTTTTGTCGATCCTGTGCTTTTTTAATCCTTGGTCTTAGGTTTTCATTTTCTCTTCCATTTCTTGGATCGCTTCTGGTCCCACTAGGACCCTATCCTCAAGCTGATCCCAACTCAAGGGCGTCTGACATGGTCGCCCATAAAGAAACTCAAAAGGCGCCATCTTAATGGTGCTCTGGTAACTGTTGTTGTAAGTGAATTCTACTAGAGGCAAGAATTCCTCCCAACGCTTTTGTTGGTCCATCACATACATGCAAAACATGTCTTCCAAGGTTTGGTTCGTTCATTCTGTCTATCCGTCCGTCTCTGGGTGATAAGAAGTACTAAGTTAAGTTGGGTTCCCAAGGCCTCTTGGAAACTCATCCAAAATCGTCCAATAAACATTGATCCTCGATCGGATATAATCTTTTTAGGCACGCCATGCAGCCTCACAATCTCACTGATGAAAACTCTCGCTATGTCAGGTGCCTGATACGTCGTACACACAGGAATAAAGTGAGCACTCTTCGTCAGAGTGTCTACTACTACAAAAATTGAGTCGTGTCTCCTTGCCGTCAGTGGCAATCCAATAATAAAATCCATCGAAATAACTTCCCATTTTGATTCTAGAATGTCATGTGGTTGAAGTAATCCTGTCGGGTGTCTATGTTCAGCCTTTACCTACTGACACTCTAAACATCTAGCCACAACTATGTCGGCCTTCATTCCCCTCGAGAAGAATAAGGGTTTAAGGTATGCCCTCATCTTCGTAACTCCTGGGTGAGCCATGTAAACTGCTCTATGAGCCTCACTCAAGATCAACATCCTCAAATCGTCGTTTGGCGGTACGTAAATCCGACTTCTAAACCTCAATAACCCATCGCTATCAAAAGAAAATCCCTCATATCGTGGTACCATCACTGTGTTTTGGTCCGATAAAATCCTCAACTTCTTTGTACCAGTCATCGTCACACTGTAAAGTAAGAATCTTCTCACGTAGATTCGTTTGAAGAGACAACACCGAAAATATGCGTGGCCTCTGACTCAAAGCATCCACCACTTGGTTCACTGTTCCCTTTATGTAATTAATCTCGAATTTGTACTTTCTAAGCAATTCTAACCAACACCGTTGTCACGCGTTCAGGTCGCTTTGCGTGAAAATGTGTTGCAGCCCACAATGATCAGTCTTTAATTCAAATTTTCATCCAACAAGGTAGTGTTTCCAAACCTTCAAGGCATAAGCGATGGCTAATAACTCCAAATCGTGCGTCGTGTAGTTCTTCTCATGTCTTCTCAGCTTCCTTGAAATGTAAGCAATCACTCGTTCATCTTGCATCAAGACTCCGCCTAATCCTTCCTTGGATGAGTCGGTGCATACCAAGAAGTTCGTGTCCATATCAGGGACCTTTAGTATCGATGTTGTCGTCAACAACTCCTTAAGCCTCCGAAATGCTTCCATGCATTTCTCGGTCCAACCAAACTTCTTKTTTTTCTTCTACAATTCCGTGATCGGATTTACTATCTTCGAAAATCCCTCGACAAACCGTCGATAGTATCTTGCTAAACCCATAAAACTACACACTTCTGTGACATTCGTCGGTGCAGGCCATTCCATAATAGCCTCAACCTTGGCTGGATCCACAACGATACCTTCGCYGGAGATGACATGCCCTAAGTAATGAATCCTCGATTGATAAAAAGAGCATTCGGACAACTTCCCATACAATTTTTGTTCTCATAAACATTGTAGTACCAAGTGCAAGTGCTTGTCAGGCTCCTCTGTCGTCTGAGAGTAGATCAAAATATCGTCAATGAATACTTGGACAAACTTGTCCAAGTACTTGCGGAACACCTCATTCATCAAACTCATAAATACCCTTGGGGCATTTGTCAGTCCCAACAGTAAAACAGTAAACTCGTACTGTCCAAATCTCGTCTTAAAGGCGGTCTTAGGGACGTCATCCTCCTTGATTCGTAACTAGTGATACCATGATCGCAAATCGATCTTGGAAGACACCGTCGAGTTTCATCTTACAGTTGAGTATCGCCTCATGCGATTCCAACCAATCCATACCAATCATGACGTCATAAGATCCTAAGATCGTGACGTACAAGTTGACCCTCATGACAAACTCTCCCAAGTTAAGGGCACAGCCCGTAACCTTTCCTCCAACCTTTTGTCTGGCTCCTAAAGCCATCTCTACGAAGCTAAACTCATCCTGTTCGACTGCCTTCACCTTAATCCTTTTTAGCACTGCACCAAAAATGAAACTCTTAGTAGCACCTGGGTCTATCAAAACACTAAGGGTATGGTTAGTGACA
>JASDQU010243896.1:118510-130858 GCA_032191745.1 Picea mariana
GGCACAGCCCGTAACCTTTCCTCCAACCTTTTGTCTGGCTCCTAAAGCCATCTCTACGAAGCTAAACTCATCCTGTTCGACTGCCTTCACCTTAATCCTTTTTAGCACTGCACCAAAAATGAAACTCTTAGTAGCACCTGGGTCTATCAAAACACTAAGGGTATGGTTAGTGACAGTACCTGCCATCTCGAGAACAGTCGACTGGTGCTCTGCCTGGTGGTTATTCACCGCTGCATGAATCCGATGGGCCTTGCCCATATCTCCCACTATAGTGGGTCCAAGTGATCCGGACGCCCTGGTCCTCTCCATAGGACAGCCGCATTGGTAGTGTGGCTCCCCACACGTCCAACACCCCTTCTTCGGCCCAGTAGTCATGGTACCCAAAGTAGAAGACGACGGCCCACTAGCCTGGAACCCCGGTCTGTTCTGCTGAACAGGCCTAAACTACTGCTGCTGTGGGCGACGTTGCTGCTAGTGTTGTGGTCCCTGATAGGGTGCCCATTGTTGAGGCGGTGGTTGTTGGGGTGTAGTGAAAGTAGATCCTCTCTGGAAGCCACGATATCCTGGCCTATGTCTCGCTAGGGTCTGATGCTGCGGTATACCAGATGAACCCTACCCTGCGGGTCTTGCTGGAGTCTTGGTCTAACCGCCACTGATAAGCTCCTCCTCTGCTATGAGGGCCTTTTGGACAGCATCGTGCAAGGTTTGAGGCATGAATATCCTAACCTTTGCACGCAGGTTGTCGTTAAGGCCAAACACGAACCAGTTGACCTTGAGTTTCTCTATGTTAAGGTGCGGAGCATACTGGAGTAGCTCCATGAATGTGCCTCGTACTCGGGCACCGTACGACCTCCCTATTGTAATGCGTTGAACCCATTGAGCTGACGCTCAATGAATTCCTCTGAAAGGTACCCCTCTCGGAACCATTCCTCGAACAGTTCCCATGACACGTCTTCAATGGCCATGTTCAGCTATGGCAGGAGCGTCTTCCACCATAGTAGAGCGCTCCCCTTCAGTTGGAAGACCGCCATGTGGACCTTCATGTTGGAGGTATAATCGCTAAGTGTGAAGCACATCGCCATGTTCTCCAACCATGCCTCGGCGGCAGCGCCATCCGGGGCACCAAAGAACTTGGGAAATTTAACCTTCTCGAGTTCACGGTGAACGCTACCGGTAACGGCCGGTGCGCATGGAGCAACCTCAGCGGGTGTCGGTGCCCTGGCCTCTTCTCTATCCAATCGCCTGATCAGTGCCTCGGACATGAGCTGAAAAGATCTCATCATCCCAACAACATCGCCAACTGCTATCTTCTCCTGTCCGAGAACTTGCTCGCCTCCCTGGGGGTTAGACCCCTCAGGCKGGGATGCTACTGAAGTCGTCGTGCCTCCTCCCCTAGCACCCCATCGTCTGCCTTCGCGACATCCTCTAACCATGATTACCTRCACGCACCCAATCAACTCAATCAGCAATAGTATAATAAAATCCACTCATGTCAACGAAAGACGTAGCAAATCCCAAGTCGTGGGTCGAACCTGGCTCTGATACCATATGTAACAACCTCCTCGTTATGAAAACCCAACTCTAGTAACTAGTGCAATTTTTTTTKTGTGTGTGTGTGTTTAAAAAGTGTGTGCATGCGTGTACAAAGGAAACAATCAATCCATTCGACTCTGTGTCGCCACTCGATGACGAATAAGACACAACCATGATGAACATAAAAAGACGACCACGACGCGCGACCAGTAACTGCATGCATAAACGATGATCACACGACGATAAGTAGAACTCACTACCCGCTCGTCCTACCCTGCAATGGTTAGGACCTCCAAGACACATAAGAAACGCTCAAGCCCAGGTTCCCATCAATTTTAACCATTTAAGGTCTCAGGGCTGGCGACTATTCTGAGGAACATGGAGGTGTTTACAACCCTCCTGACACAGGCAAACAATCCCACTAAGCTAAGGACTATCATCAGACCAACCCAAGGCAACCAACATAACAACACAGTAACATAACCCTTCAATTGCGAGCGAGAATTAGAAATCAAAATCCAACATTGTGCATGGCGCGCAACCAAAAATCTAAACATTTAAACATTTCTTCAATCCAAATGGCATTACAAGTGCGCAAGGTGTCCGATATACGTAAACTATCTAACAGTAACCAACTCGAGGCACAATTCCTTTTTATTTCCAGGCGCACTATTTGATCAATCAATCATTAATTAAAACATAACACATATAAATAATCTGCGATATCAATACCATAAATGATGACCACATGATCATGTACATCCCCTTGAATATTAGTATTAACATAAKMTATTDCACAACATYRCATTAATAATRACCTTACCTCATATTGACATCCCATTACATCCCAVTACCCTAYATTAACATTTCACTATCATTTYRTTCSATTCCATTCCATTATATCAACTTCCATTGCTTTGTAAAAAMATTAATTAAACATTAACTGAATTAAATAGCTTGCTATTATTGAATACTAACTACATAAGTAAATGGTTGCTTCCTTTATGGCTGTCATAAAATAATTCTCAATCTGCCCTCTACTCTAATTTCATCCAACTAGTCGCTAATCTGTTGCATTAGTAAAATCTTAAGGTAAAGTAAAAGTTCGATGCAAGGGTAAAATGCTTAACTATTATAATATTATTGATTATAATATTATTTAAAGAAAAACATCCATAATAACAATGTCATTATAAAAACCTTGCAATTAAAATAACATTAAATTTCATTCCCTTCTAGCTAACGCTAGCAATACATGGGCTTTACGTTCCAATAACAATAACCTCTCCATAATAACCATGCCATCATATTTTAGATCACAAACCTTGCAATTACACTAACACAAATAGCTTGTTGTTGGTATGGTATCATTGGTAACATAAATCTAATTGGGTTTTAAATAAGCTTACTGCCTTCTACATTAACATATACCATCCTATGTACTTATGTAAAAGGGGAGCATCCTTGAAGAAAAAGGTAAAATAATTTTTATTTCCTTTTTTGATAATGACCATTTAACTATCCTCAATATAAACATATAGTAGGATAACAAGCAACATGATTCTAAGCCCAAATTGAAAATATGATTATGAAAGAGATGAGGTATATATCGCTTCGTCTGAGGTGTCCTTATCAATTAAGCTTGACATGAAATTGAACCATAACTTTTGAGAGCTCAAATACTCTGGATTTATGTTCTTTGTAGTCATGGAGAAGGAGGTTTCATACAATTGAGTCGGTGCTACAAAATTTTAGGCATGAAGTGGTCTAAGCACTAATGTGAATCAAGTCATTCACCCGATCTGTGTCCAACATAGAATTCCCTAATTAAAATTCCCTCACATTATATCGAGAGCCAAATAGGAATGGAGCAACTACGAATGGTCCAAAGTTGATGTGAATTCTGATATTCAATTAAAAGTAAAATATAAAAACTGAAATGCAGGGATTCTGATATTCGTTTCAAATAAAAATTTAATCTGAAAGTGCAGGGATTCTAATAGTTATTCAATAAAGGTTTAAGGATTGAAACCGCAAGGATTCTAATATTCGTTTGAAATAAAAATCAAAACTGAAAAATTGCAGGAATTTGAATATCCATTTCAATTACAACTCAGAAAAGGAAGACATAGGGAGTCAAGGTGAAACTTATCAATTGCCAGAAAAGCCAATAACTATCGCCAGAACTCATTTACCAGGACGAATTGGCAGTAATCATAAAAACGAATTGCAAGTTACAGCAATATTATAAAACGATTTTCCAAAACTATTTTACAAGGACTGAATGCCAATACACTCCCAGCCATGTTTAAAAACGCCCCAGTCAGATATAATGACGCCCATAGTCATATATGAATGCCCACATTTAAAACAAACCGCCCACGGAAATTTGTAACGCCCCCATCACTGTAAGAACACCCCAGAAATTTTATAAATGCCCATGTTAACATGAAAACACCCTCATTAACATCAGACGCCCCCCATTAATATTAAAAATGCCCGCTGAATATAAAAATTCCCCTGTGCTATTTAATACAGCCTCAGAGATATGAAACACCCCCATTCATATAAAGAAAACGCCCACGGCAATAAAAAAAACCCTGGTAATATAAAATATGCCCACACTGGTATAAAAATCCCACGGCAATACGAAATGCTCAGATTGAAACAAACGCCCATAACCAAATTTTAAAACTCCCCCAATCAGATATAAAGACAGCCATTAACTTAAAAACGCCCACTGGGTAAAAAAAAAACATTAACATATGAACTCGATACACCCAGCCATTAACATATAAATTCCCTACACATAGCCATGAACATATAACGCCACTGCAAAGGTAAAAACAGAGACAACAACGCAAGGCACGGCGGGAGATCATACAAATCCAAGGAAGGTCACAGAAATCCATCAACAATCATTCAGCCCAGCTATAACACAAATTCAGTCATGAACTAAAAATCAGTTTACCCATTTAAAACACATGCATATCTAACCATATATCCAAATGCCTCCTACTCTACTAGAAATAAAATCATATCGTTGCCTTTCGCCTGCTTCGGATGACATCCCACGCTCCGTGCCGCTTCCCGCCCTCTATGCTGCTCCCGCTCGTCGACCGTAGAGACCTCACCGGTACCTCCCAGCCAATTGCTAGGGGTACTCTGCTTCCCCCTTAGCCCCCCGAGCCGCAAAGGGGCCACACAAATCTAGAAGGTATGCCTAGTTTCCCAGCTCGCCTCGCAAGGCTGAGCTACCACTCCAATACAAGCTGAGAAAATCCCAACTCCTCACAAGCAATCAGTCCAGTCCAAATTCGGCAGCGTAATGTTACGCTCCAAAAAAAAAACCCCTTCTTCCCCATCTTCCCTTTCTTTTATAGAGTTTTGAGACCCACCCTTGTCCTAAATCACATTTTATTTAAGTTTTAATGAAAACCCTCTAAAACTTCTCTGTCTTACAAGTGTCACTCATCCCCCATGTTTCTCCAAAATTATTTTCTTTAATTTATTAAAAGGCTCATTTCCCTATTTTTATTAATCCCTTCTCTTTTTTTTCTTTTTTTTTTTTTAAACCAAAAAAGTAATGCGCTAATTAATCTTTTCATTTTATTTTTAAATTCATAACTTTTTATACTCCCGTACGTTAAATAATTTTATTACTTATTAATTGTCTATGTTTCCTTTATTACTTAGTTTCCGTATTTTTATTAATCCCTTCCCTTTTTTAAAAAAAAACAAAAAGGTAAATGCGCTAGATNAACCAAAAAAGTAATGCGCTAATTAATCTTTTCATTTTATTTTTAAATTCATAACTTTTTATACTCCCGTACGTTAAATAATTTTATTACTTATTAATTGTCTATGTTTCCTTTATTACTTAGTTTCCGTATTTTTATTAATCCCTTCCCTTTTTTTAAAAAAAACAAAAAGGTAAATGCGCTAGATAATCTTTTCATTTATTATTTATTTAACATCTTTTGTTCTTTTACAAGTTAGGAATTAATTTCTTCTTTGTAAAATTTTAAAACCATTAGTTTTAATTTAAATCTTACCCTCGTCATCACCCCAAGAATTTTATGAAGACCCAACTATTACTTAGGTGGGTTTTTTGTTTAAATTGTTATTTTTATTCCAGGGTCTGTTCTTAAGGTTAGACTAAAATTTTACAGTTTTAGACTTAGTACTTAGATTCTTAATTGGCCGACACTGGGTTAGGGAAGTTGTTTAAGGATTTCTTAAGGCATTATTATCTTAGGGCTATTTAGTTTTGTTTCCTTCATCAACATCAATGCGACGTGCCCTTCAGGATGCACCACGTGCTCCAAGGGTGTCACTCGCCTCGTTCGTTTCCTTTGCGCGACGTGCCCTTTAGGATGCACCACGTGCTCCAAGGGTGTCACTCGCTTCTTGTGTTTCTTTTGTGCGACATGCCCTTCAGGATGCACCACGTGCTCCAAGGGTGCCACTCACCAACTTGACTGATTGGTAGACATATATAACCCCTGGAGTCAATACTCTGCCAAGTGAACTTGTGGGAGACTAAGGGCTCTAAGGAATATGGCCCCCACCTTATTGCGTTCCCCTTAGAATCATTGTGAGTGACTACCGTATTCTGCCCTCACGGCATCATGGATCCTCTCGAACTAGGTAATTGTTAACCTACAGTTCGAGCCACAGCGGGAGTGCTAGTAGGATGTGGCAGGGCTGTTGTCCACACCTCTCCCTCAACCTCTCTGGAAATCATGTGTGGCCCCTTTACTCCATATGTGAGTCTAGTTGGAAAGCTATCATCAGCCTGCATCATCAGCAATCATGTCAGAAATGTCAACATCATATTAGCAAATCAAATGAAATATCACAGTAAATAAATCAACCCAATAGCACACTCCCCGACTCAATCCGGAGTCCAAGGGGGTTCCACCGATGCCTCTGCATCATCAAGGTCCAAAACCCTGCACACTGAATAAAACTGAATCAATAGCACCTGTCTACATCAAATATTAAAACCTCATGTCATCTATCATAACGCATCATAATCAAGTATAAATGTTTTAACATCAGAAAAGTCCAGATCACTTGCGAGCAAGTGTCCTCAAATAATAAGTTTTCTCAATGCACCAGAGTGGGATGTTACAGAATGTTATCTTCACATCCATTTGTTCCACTTCAAGATCAAAAGTAGCAGCAATAGATAAAATAAATCTAATAGAAGTTAACTTAGAAACAAGAGAAAAGATCTCACCAAAGTCAATTCCCTCTACCTGGGAATAACCTTTTGCTACTAACCGAGCTTTGTATTTCTCAACTTTACCTTGTGCATTAAACTTCTTCTTGAACAACCATTTGCTACCAACCAATTTTCTTCCAGCTGGAAGCTCAACTATATCCCATGCCTCATTCTTATTCAAGGAATCCATTTCTTCAACCATGGCCTTATTCGAGAGTTTACTATCCTCTGAATTCACTTCTTCCCTGAGAGTTCTAGGATCATCATCAGTAATAGATAAAGAAAAATTGGAACGAAAATCAGGTGGATTATACCTTTCTGGTTTCCTTCTATCTCTCATTGATCTCCTCAATACTGGGGTATGAGGTTCTTCTTCTTCTTCTTCTTCTTCCTCTGCCTCCTCTTCTTCAGATGATTCATATTTTGCATCATCCAAATCAAGCTCTATTTTCTCATGTTTGTCTTACATTGGTGGGAATTCTTGTTTGGACACATCTTTTACCTCTCTAAAAACAACATCTCGATTGTAAAAAAAATTCTTGGTTTCTGGGTTCCAAAGATTATAACCTTTCACACCATCTTTATAACCAATAAAGATACACTTTTCATCTTTATTATCCAGCTTACTCCTATTTTCCTTTGGAACATGTACATAAGCATCACAACCAAGCACTCTAAGATGTTGAAGAGAGGGTTTATTTCTAGACCATACCTCGTGTGGAGTTTTATCATTCAACGGTGATGAAGGTCATCGATTGACCAAGTAACATGTTGTACCCACTTCCTCTGCCCAGAATTCTTGTCCTAACCCGGCACCACTAAGCATGCTCCTTGTTTTTTCCATCAGTTTCCTATTCATCCTTTCTGCAACTCCATTCTGTTGAGAAGTGTATGGAGTATTATTCTTCCTTGCTATACCACACTTCCTACAGAATTCTTTGAATTCATTTCCATAGAATTCTCCACCATTATCTGTTCTCAATACCTTTATTTTCTTCTCTGTCTGATTTTCTACCAGAGCCTTAAACTCTTTAAATTTATCAAATACCTCAGATTTATTTCTAAGAAAATAAATCCATGTGTTCCTTGAAAAATCATCTATGAATGAAACATAATACAAATATTTACCTAGGGATGGAATAGGAACATGTCCAAACACATCACTGTGTATCAACTCTAAGATCTCCTTTTCTCTTGTAGCACCAGATGGGAATATTACTCGATTTTGTTTACCATATATGCAATTTTCACAAAAATCAAAATCCAGAGTGAAATTAGACATACCTTCAACCATACCTTTACCGTGTAATGTTAGAAGGCCCTTTTCCCCAATATTCCCCAATCTTTGATGCCACAGCATGGTCTTCTTTTCTGGGACAATATTGGTCTTGTCTCCTTCATTTTTCTGCTCAAGGACAAAAAATTGTTACACCCATTAGTATAAGTTCTTCCCAACAACTTGTACGGAGTTTCACAACGAACTCCCCTCATCAACGCCATTTCTCCTCGTACCATATTTCAAGTGTTCTTTTCAAATACAGTTTTCACTCCTGCATCACCCAACTTGCTTATAGATATTAGGCTCCTGGCTAGTTTTGGAATGTGTAGAACCCTAGGGAGAGTTCTAATCCTTCCATCATTTAGCAACAACTTAACCCTTCCACATCCCAGGATTTTTGTTGTCGAGTCATCTCCTAGGAATACATCACCACCATCATATTTTTCATATTCAGAGAACCACTCCCTGTGAGGAGTCATATGGTATGATGCACCTGAGTTGATCAACCATACATCACGGTCTGCATGTGTACTTGTAGATTCTAGGTAAACATCACCTCCTTCTTCAATGGAGGTTTTTGCCTCTGTGGAAGAGGTACTATCATACCCCTTTGGTTTTTCAACCTTCTTAGACTTACAATCTTTCTTATAATGCCCTGTTTTACCACACTTCCAACATTTCCTCAAAGATTTTCCTAGAGACTTAGATCTACCTGTAGATTTAGATCTCCATCCCGAAGGCTTACCAGGGTTCCTGTCTTGGGTATGCCCTCTTACAAATAAATCATCTGTGTTGTGACCATCTATGCTTTTTTTCCTCATCTCTTCAGATAACAAGGATGCAACTACATCCTCATACTTCAATGTAGATTGAGTGGTACTACCTATTGCTACAACCAGATTATCCCAAGAGTCTGGAAAAGAACATAACAAAGTAATACACTTATCTTCTTCTGCAATCGTAATATTAACAAATCCAAGTTGACTTACCAGAGTATTAAAGGAATTTAGATGTTCTGTCATAGAATCTCCATCTTCCATCCTAAGATGATACAGCTTCTTTCAAAGAAACAACTTGTTTACCAGGGACTTTGATTGATACAAATTCCCTAACTTATCTCATACTTCCTTGGTTGTAGATTCTCCTGAGACATTCAACAACACTGAATCTTCCAAGCAGAGTCGAATAGTACTCCTTACTCTTATGTCCAACTTGTCCCAATATTCCTTCAACATACCAGTAGCTGGTGTACTGGTAGTTTGTGTACTAGTAGGGTACCAGTAGTCTGTGTGCTAGTAGATGGTGTACCAGTAGCCTGTGTACCAGGATCCACAATGATCCATTGTTCTTTGTCTACAAGAAGGTCCTCCATCTTGAGCTTCCATAGCTCAAAGTTTTTACCGTTGAACTTCTCTATCTCAATTCTAGATGAGCTAACCATTCTTATTTCTTTACTTGAATCTCCACTGCAAAAGCTCCCACTAAACCCAGGTTTATCACAGACCCAAGATAAACTTGATCTATCAAGACTGAACCAAACCCTCAACAACAAAGGCGTCCCTTTGAAGCCAAAAACGAGCTCTAATACCACATGTAAGTTTTAAACCTGCAAAGTAAAGCAATGCATATAGATTCTTAAGCAAGACAGAAATTAATCAATGGCTCATACGTAGAGTACACAGAGATTTTATACTGGAAACCCTCAACTGGGAAAACCTTTCTTATATTCATTATATCGAATTTCACCATTCACCATACAATATATACAATGTTTTTAGGTATTCCATAGATACCAAAACCCTAATCCCTTAATCCGGGATTAATTTACAAATACGCTAAAAATAGCAAAAAACCACCCAAAAAAATTCTGGGGCGTTGCCCCAAACACTGCACATAACCAGAGGGGGCATACCTGCCCCCCCCTAGGACACACCTAGGAAAGCACCCAGCACACACAGAAAATCTCCAGTGGTAGGGATCGTCAGATGCAGTTGTCGTATCTGACGCGCCCACACACACACCCATGCAAAGAATATAACACATACCCAACAGATCGTTCCATAGAAAGGAAGTTTTGGGTTCTTTAAAGGGAATGAAAATTTAACACCCCATTCCCTTAAAATATACTAAGGGGGTTGGGTGTGTTACAAATAATGAGTCTTATTTTAAATAATCTCAACATAGTGTACCATTTAATTGATAAAATATCAATTATTTTTTTAAATATGTTGATATTATGCACAAAAATGACAAATTAAATTAAATTAAATAATTAATGATAATAAGTTCTATAAAAGTAGTCACATAAATAACGAAATCTTAGAAAAAAAAATGTTATATTAATCCCATGTAGGGAATCTAGTTTATTTGATTGTTTACACTTCTTATGAAATCCCTTAGCACCTATTCTCTCTCTCTACTTGAGCCAACCTCCCGAGAAAGAATGCTTATATTCATGTCATTGTATATATTTCATCTTATTCATGTCATTGTATACTTCCTTGTGAAGGTGTAAGAAGAGATGATTGATGGAGTAATTAGAGATGTTTTTTGGGAATATCCTACATTGTTATTATTATTGGTTCCTGGAGTCGTAACTAGGATGGGCCTTCATTATTTCATCAAATTCAAGTCCCTAAGAACCATTAATTGCATATGGATTTAGCACTTAGCAATGTTTTCCACCATAAGAGATTCATTAATGAGTAACACAAGTATTTATAATCTCTTTAGAAAAAATGAACTATTTTTACTTACCAAGACTTCCTTAACACTTTAAAAAGTAATTAATCAAATTATTAAATTATTACGATGATTACTGCAATAATACACTCCAAATATAATTGAATACTCAACCAAACTGAGATAAAATTTATTTCATTTCATCAAAATTTCATAAATCTATCCAAATTTTGTGAAATAGTTGCTAGAACCTAAAATATATTTGTATAGTCTTCAACAAACATCTCCTATAATAAGTGGATTTATTGAATATTGTAAAGGCAATTGTAGTTTCTATTAGTTAAATGTAAGTTATTGAATCTACAAACTCAACAAAATATACATCGATGTGTTAAGTGATCCTTCTATCTTTCGATGTATGAATTTACCTTTCCAACTATTGAAAAACAATATTTCAAATTATCTTTTATGTATGTCATGAACTCATAAGACTAACATGATTTTGATTAGTGATATATTCCTTTTAACATCACCTCCAAAATCATACTAAGAGATCTTAAATTGAAGGTTATAAGAGATTTTGAGTTTGAAATTTCATCTTCTCATCATGCTTTCATTATCCCAAATCCATCCACAATCCCAAAGTGTGCATTGATTTCAACTCATGGATTATTATGTTCATGTTCGTGTCCATGATGTTCTTGTAGGTTTCTCCCTTTATAGAACAATGTAAATCTATGTTTCCTAGGAATGTCCTTGTAGAAATAATTTTTTGTGGAACTAATTCTTAGAAGAATAGAGATATGAAGTTGTTTCTATTTATTGTTTCTTAGAGTTATCTTTTGAGAAAAAAAAAATTTAAATCCATTTAGATTATATTTATTTCTTGCAATTTCATATATAACAGAAACTAGTGGAAAAATAAACACTTTGAAATTCATACATTCATCAACATAAAATAAACAAACAATGAGATTCATAAAAAATGTTCCACAAAATGTGTGTATGTTTATTTAACATTGTCTAAACTATACATTTTTTTACAAAATGGCACATCATGCCCAATACACAAAATGGTAGCAAGTGCCCTAACATAAAAAAAAAAAGCAGTCTTATGGTGGCATAGATACAAAATGGTAGTCATTGGTTACTCATTGACCACTGCCACCCTCAGCAGAATCCCAGAAATCGATCTTTCTTATGTTTCTCGAAGAAGCACCTCAAGTGGTTTTTCACCTAGGCATGGTTCTCACTCTAGACACTGGAAAAATAAAAAACATTGTTGTAAGTTTTTTCCGCGATGAATTAAAAGGCTTAAAAAATGATAATTTGTAATTAAACATAAGTTAACTCACCACAAATGGTACTGACAATCACAAGGGTGTTACCATCCTCCGCGACCATAATCTCTCAACGATGCCACCCTGCATCAGTTACAAGGATCAAATAATGAAATTTAAACAAATATGCACAAAATAATTCCATTTATGATACATAAACATTGATCATCAACACATTATATCACCGTGAATAACTTGGGAAACAGTGGAGAGTCATTGGAAAGTGGAGCTCTTGACTATACAACCTGCTTCGAGGCAAAATCTACTATGGAATCCTTGGTGGA
>JASDQU010243896.1:130878-150034 GCA_032191745.1 Picea mariana
GGATGGCATAACCCTTGGCCTAGAAACATGTAACCCAAAAGTGGTGGTAGGGTGCCCAAGGACTAGACTAGTACTATAACTGGTGAAAAGATCAGTAACATGCATACAAATTAATAATATTTTTATTAGTACCAAATAGTAAAATTCAACAACATAAATAAAATAAATTTTAGATTTAAATGATATTTAACTCAACACATGATACTTATGAAGTAGGTGAGTTTTCCATCCTGTGTTAATACACTAACCTCCTCCACGAAGCTCTGATGTCCACTGGCCTTCATAGGCCCATAGAAATTATGGTCACAACTCGAACATCTGTGAGGATCACATGGACAAATGCTTTGTCCATGTACCATCTCCTCGCTGCACTCTTCTCTAAGGGTTGTAGGTCTAAATCCTCTTCCAATGTCATTAGTAGGAACCTCCTACCAAGGTAGTGCAACAAAAATACCATTCTTCACTAAACTTTGAGTCAAGGATGATAAAGCTACATGTTCATGTTGCATGCCCTCTGCAATGGGAGGATGTTGGATAGGGGGGTTAGGCCTTTTCCAAGGGGTACAAGGAACTAGCATGGGATCACTCCTTGCATGCTCTCAGTCTTGTGTGGACCCTCGACCCACCCCCTAAAAATAACCAATTCATAGTAATTCACATGGTGACTCAAAATAAATTCCACCCATAATTTACTCAAGAAATATAAAGGAACCTCCCTATTATTGCAAGGAGGTTTATCAAATACCATGGACCAACTATCCATCCAGTTTTCAAGAAATTCTGGGTGTATGTACCAGTACATATAAATGCATTTATTGTTGACATGTTGTTGTACTATAGTTCAAAAATCAATAAATAGAGACATCAAATTTTGTTTTGAAATATTCAAGTCTCTAACTTGGTTTTTATCGAGTCCAATCCTATAATACTTGAACATCCTAGCCATGTATTCAAAAATAGTAGTTAATTTCCCTTGGGAACTTGCAATGGATGATACAATGACATCCAATGAAGTGTCCAAAGACACTTGTCTAGGCTCTCTTGTACCCATTAATATATGGACAAGAAATCTCAAAGTGATGAACACCTCATCGATTTATGTGTTTCTATTTGGTGGTTGTGGTGGTTTGGGGTTATTTATGCCTTGTTGTGCTAGTGTGGGGTTTTCATTGTCTTCGTGTTCCATCTTAATAAAATATTCTTCAATTTAATAAGGTATGGAAAATAAATTAGGTCATTTTTTTAATTAAAATAGAAAGTTACAAAAAACATACAAATAAATAGTTTAAGAAATTAAAAAATCAATAAAATAATCACGCACACATGCATACATTATTTTTTTATTCATAATAGGTTTTCATTTGTTATTGTGAACACTATGAAAATTTGACAGATGAAGAATATATGATAGAAGAAAAAATGTTTATACAATCAAGAAGGATGATGAAACAATACAATTATTTCCATTGAAGGATGAAGACCCTAGAAAAGTATTATTAGCATCTGCAAAGTTCCTAAGCATGGTTAAAAAAATTAAGGAACATTATGATATTTTTTAGAGAAGAGTTGAGTGAGGCATACAACACAATGATGAAGTTGAAATCTCTTGGAAACATACGTTTTTTTAGGATATGGAATATTTTCTAAAGGGGTATGTATACATTGTGCAAAATGACAATTCCAATGGCTTGTCACCTAATAGGAGAATTGTGCATGACGTGTGGAGAATTATCTTAAATATTTTTAGCACACATTTATGAAAAGTAAAAAATTACTAGAGTGGGAGGAAAAGAAGAGAAATCAAGCATACCTGGATTGAGTTGGACATAGTGGAAAGATATTGTATATGCTTGGTGCTCTGATACTTTCTATTTTCTTAATGAGTTGAAAAACATGAGGCATGGTCTATGCAAATGGGCACAAATCGCACCTGCAGTCCCTTAAAAAAGGGCACAACGAGAATGTGTTTCATTCCTAGGAATGCACACATGTTCTTAAGAATGTGCATGTGTTCTTAGGAACATGCACACGTTCTTAGGAATGTACACACGTTCTTAATAATGCACACGCATTCCTAGGAACATTCCTGTGTGGCACACTAAGTGGAGGTTCAGGATTCTTCGAACCTCTAATTTCAGAAATGCATGTGTGTTCCTAGGAAAACACACACGTTTCTGCGGATGCATGTTCTTTCTCATCCTGTTGCCAATTTATCATCCACCAACTTCATGTACTCACCCGTTAGTCTCTTCCAAAATGTTGGAGAGTCCTTTTTTTACACTAATTTAGTCACTTACCAAAGAGGTGGAAACTTATGTATTAATCAAAGATATTTGTCATTTATGTTTGATAAAAATGTTCAACACTTCTTTTTAGATGATAACTTTTTAATTTATATTGATTACTTGAATACTTTCATCTTTTAACCCTTTTTTAATGATAGTAGTACAAAATGTTATGTATATTTTTAGATAAATGGTAGATGTGTTATTATCACACTTAAGAAATGCACCACTTCTTCACATTTGTATAAACTTCATGAACACTTTTAAAACCAACCAATAACATAGTTAAGCATCCACCCCTGTATTCAATAAATCCACATTATCTTATTGACACAATTCCACAACCACCCCTACATATAATAGATCCATACCCCCTACCATACTCTTTTCACCAATATCATAAAATCCATTAATGAATCATCAACTTTAACTATTAAAAATGTACATAATATGTTGTTACCCTCAAATATAATTCCACAAGCTTGAACCAATCTTTACATCACATTTTTCAACTCTCCCTTCAAAACTTTCAACTATATATTAATGTTTTATTGATGCATTTTTCAACTCTCCCTTAAAAGATTTCAACTACATATTAATTCTTTATTGATTTATTTTTCAACTATTCCTTAAAAGATTTCAACTATACAATAATGCTTTATTGATACATTTGATATTACTTTAACATAGTTATTAGAAAGAACATAACATTGTAGATAAACATGAGAGTATAAATGGTTTCACAATCCAAAATTGTGTTGAGTGATATATTTAACAAATAATTGTATAGAGAATATGCAACCACGCATTAAAATATGAGTTAATTAGCTAAATCTAACAAGCTCCTAAATACATAGAAATAGATTTTTCACATAGAGACAAACTCTACCTCACATTGACCAATATAATAACAAACCACAATCCTATCACATGATCAAATATCACACATTAATTTATAAGACGAGTAGGAGTTAATAATTCCAACATGCCCCCTTAATGAGTACTTGTCTCAATGTTTGTCAAGTAAAGTCTTCCATCATCGTTTGCAACACTTTCTCCTCTAGATACTAAAGAATATCCTTACCAACAAAGTTTTTCTTTTGGATCAACAAAGGACTTTCTTCTTCTAGAAATCATCAATTTGTAGAAGTTCATATAATTGAACAACCATCCACCGAAATACATGGGTACATAACCACTATAACCATCGGTCTACTAGGAAGTCCTTCAAGTAAATGGATCATTCAACTTCTTGATGAAATCCCATTGAATGTGAAACTAATTCCATCAACATTTCAATAGCTAACTAGTGCAACAAATGCACCCACTCTCAGTTGACCCTTATTCCTCGATTTTTACCTCATTCTGACACACCAACCAAATTTTATACAGGTTTATATTTCAATAACATCACCCTGATTACACAACCAATATATGGTCCACTCATAGATCATTCTACTAACATGTGTCTCACTCTTCCAAGTGTTTAAAAAACTCCTTATACAAGTGAACAAATTCCCCCTTTAGGGAAATACAATAAGTGGTCATTTCAAGGACTTAACTCAACTATGCCATATTGTAAATTCTTACCTTGTACAATATCTACTACCAACAGATATGCAAAAAACAACAGAAAAGATACAATGGAAAATACAAGCATTACACAGAGATTTTTCCCCTAGAAACCCAAACCGGGAAAACCAACATATTCTATATTCATTCATTGTGATACATTGTTTACAATACAATATACATATAGGAGCCATCGACATCCAAAACCCAAACCCAATGACCTGGATTAGTCCAAAACCCTAATTCCTTAACCGGAAATAGAAAAGCATCGGCAAAAACCATGTGTCGAAAAACCACCTAAAGACATGACATGTTTCCCAAGGCAGAAAAAAATTATCTTGGTGCATTGTCCTTAGCTACGATACTTCCTCGAAGACAAAAAAATAAGTAGACCAGTGGTTGACACCCCCCGACCAGGATTTTTTGCACATGGTAAAAGACCTAATAGATTTTGCAATCACCTAAATCGAACATCCTCTTAATCTGATCCCCGAAACACCAACCGACGACGTCTCTGAACCAAACGATTTTTCGGAAGAGGAGGAGTTGAACTCAAAATACAAAGATATGGAAGAAAACAATGACCATGATGAAGAAAGGGGAAACCCACCTCAGGATAACTCACCACAAATGGTACTGACAATCACAAGGGTGTTACCATCCTCTGTGATTGAAATCTCTCAACGATGCCACCCTGCATCAGTTACAAGGATCAAATCATGAAATTTAAACAAATATGCACAAAATAATTCCATTTATGATACATAAACATTGATCATCAACACATTATATCACCGTGAATAACTTGGGAAACAGTGGAGAGTCATTGGAAAGTGGAGCTCTTGACTATACAACCTGCTTCGAGGCAAAATCTACTATGGAATCCTTGGTGGATGGTGCAGATGGAAATGGTGGGGGGGGTGGTATACAGGTGCATCCACAGTGGATGGATGACATGGAAGAGGTGGTACGGGTGGGTGGCATGCAGGTGTAGTCATTGAGGATGCATGGAATATGAAATATGGTGAAGGTGAGTAGAGATGAGCCCCCACATGCTATACAAGGGATGGCATAACCCTTGGCCTAGAAACATGTAACCCAAAAGTGGTGGTAGGGTGACCAAGGACTAGACTAGTACTATAACTGGTGAAAAGATCAGTAACATGCATACAAATTAATAATATTTTTATTAGTACCAAATAGTAAAATTCAACAACATAAATAAAATAAATTTTAGATTTAAATGATATTTAACTCAACACATGATACTTATGAAGTAGGTGACTTTTCCATCCTATGTTAATACACTAACCTCCTCCACGAAGCTCTGATGTCCACTGGCCTTCATAGGCCCATAGAAATTATGGTCGCAACTCGACCATCTGTGAGGATCACATGGACAAATGCTTTGTCCATGTACCATCTCCTCACTGCACTCTTCTCTAAGGGTTGTAGGTTTAAATCCTCTTCCAATGTCATTAGTAGGAACCTCCTACCGAGATAGTGCAACAAAAATACCATTCTTCACTAATCTTTGAGTCAAGGATGATAAAGCTACATGTTCATGTTGCATGCCCTCTACAATGGGAGGATGTTGGGTAGGGTGGTTAGGCCTTTTCCTAGGGGGATGAGGACCTAGCATGGGATCACTCCTTGCACGCTCTCAGTCTTGTGTGGACCCTCAACCTACCCCCTGAAAATAACCAATTCATAGTAATTCACATGGTGACCCAAACTAAATTCCACCCATAATTTACTCAAAAAATATAAAGGAACCTCCCTATTATTGCAAGGAGGTTTATCAAATACCATGGACCATCTATCCATCCAGTTTTCAAGAAATTCCGGGTGTATGTACCAGTACATATAAATGCATTTCTTGTTGACATGTGGTTGTACTATAGTTCAAGGATCAATAAATAGAGACATCAAATTTTTTTTTGAAATATTCAAGTCTCTAACTTGGTTTTTATCGAGTCCAATCCTATAATACTCGAACATCCTAGCCATGTATTCAAAAATAATAGTTAATTTCCCTTGGGAACTTGCAATGGATGATACAATGACATCCAATGAAGTGTCCAAAGACACTCGGCTAGGCTCTCTTGTACCCATTAATATATGGACAAGAGATCTCAAAGTGATGAACACCTCATCGATTTATGTGTTTCTATTTGGTGGTTGTGGTGGTTTGGGGTTATTTATGCCTTGGTGTGCTAGTGTGGGGTTTTCATTGTCTTCGTGTTCCATCTTAATAAAATCTACTTCAATTTAATAAGGTATGGAAAATAAATTAGGTCATTTTTTTAATTAAAATAGAAAGTTACAAAAAACATACAAATAAATAGTTTAAGAAATTAAAAAATCAATAAAATAATCACGCACACATGCATACATTATTTTTTTATTCATAATAGGTTTTCATTTGTTAGTCTGAACACTATGAAAATTTGACAGATGAAGAATATATGATAGAAGAAAAAATGCTTATACAATCAAGAAGGATGATGAAACAATACAATTATTTCCATTGAAGGATGAAGACCCTAGAGAAGTATTATTAGCATTTGCAAAGTTCCTAAGCATGGTTAAAAAAATTAAGGAACATTATGATATTGTTTAGAGAAGAGTTGAGTGAGGCATACAACACAATGATGAAGTTGAAAGCTCTTGGAAACATATGTTTTTTTAGGATATGGAATATTTGCTAAAGGGGTATGTATACATTGTGCAAAATGAGAATTCCAATGGCTTGTCACCTAATAGAAGAATTGTGCATGATGTGTGGAGAATTATCTTAAATATTTCTAGCAGACATTTATGAAAAGTAAAAAATTACTAGAGTGGGAGGAAAAGAAGAGAAATTAAGCATACCTGGATTGAGTTGGACATAGTGGAAAGATATTGTATATTCTTGGTGCTCTGATCCTTTCTATTTTCTCAATGAGTTGAAAAACATGAGGCATGGTCTATGAAAATGGGCACAAATTGCACCTGCAGTCCCTTAAAAAAGGGCACGACGAGAATGTGTTTCATTCCTAGGAATGCACACATGTTCTTAAGAATGTGCATGTGTTCTTAATAACACGCACATGTTCTTAGGAATGCACACACATTCTTAATAATGCACACGCATTCCTACGAACATTCCTATGTGGCACGCTAAGTGGAGGTTTAGGAATTTTCGAACCTCTAACATCAGGAATGCATGTGTGTTCCTAGGAAAACACACATGTTCCTATGGATGCATGTTCTTTCTCACCCTGTTGCCAATTTATCGTCCACCAACTTCATGTACTCACCCATTAGTCTCTTCCAAAATGTTGGAGAGTCATTTTTTTCCACTAATTTAGTCACTTACCAAAGAGGTGGAAACTTATGTATTAATCAAAAATATTTATCATTTATGTTTGATAAAAATGTTCAACACTTCTTTTTAGATGATAAGTTTTTAATTTATATTGATTACTTGAATACTTTCATTTTTTAACCCTTTTTTAATGATAGTAGTACAAAATGTTATGTATATTTTTAGATAAATGGTAGATGTGTTATTATCACACTTAAGAAATGCACCACTTCTTCACATTTGTATAAACTTCATGAACACTTTCAAAACCAACCAATAACATAGTTAAGCATCCACCCTTGTATTCGATAAATCCACATTATCTTAGTGACACAATTCCACAACCACCCCTACATATAATAGATCCATACCCCCTTACCATACTCTTTTCACCAATATCATAAAATCCATTAATGAATCATCAAATTTGACTATTAAAAATGTACATAATATGTTGTTACCCTCAAATATAATTCCACAAGCTTGAACCAATCTTTACACCACATGTTTCAACTCTCCCTTCAAAACTTTCAAATATATTAATGTTTTATTGATACATTTTTCAACTCTCCCTTAAAAGATTTCAACTACATATTAATTCTTTATTGATTTATTTTTCAACTATTCCTTAAAATCTTTCAACTATACATTAATGTTTTATTGATACATTTGATATTATTTTAACATAGTTATTAGAACGAACATAACATTGTAGAGAAACATGAGAATAGAAATGGTTTCACAATCCAAAATTGTGTTGAGTGATATATTTAACAAATAATTGTATAGAGAATATGCAACCACGCATTAAAATAGGAGCTAATTAGCTAAATCTAACAAGCTCCTAAACACATAGAAATAGATTTTTCACATAGAGACAAACTCTACCTCACATTGACCAATATAATAACAAACCACAATCTTCTCACATGATCAAATATCACACATTAATTTATAAGACGAGTAGGAGTTAATAATTCCAACACGTCCCCTTAATGAGTACTTGTCTCAATCTTTGTCAAGTCAAGTCTTCCATCATCGTTTGCAACACTTTCTTCTCTAGATACTAAAGAATATCCTTACCAACAAAGTTTGTCTTTTGGATCAACAAAGGACTTTCTTCTTCTAGAAATCATCAATTTGTAGAAGTTCATATAATTGAATAACCATCCACCGAAATACATGGGTACATAACCACTATAACCATCGGTCTACTAGGAAGTCCTTCAAGTAAATGGATCATTCAACTTCTTGATGAAATCCCATTGAATGTGCAACTAATTCCATCAACATTTCAATAGCTAACCAGTGCAACAAATGAACCCACTCTTGGTTGACCCTTATCCCTCGATTCGTACCTCATTCTGACACACCAACCAAATTTTATACAGGTTTATATTTCAATAACTTCACCTTGATTCCACAACCAATATATGGTCCACTCATAGATCATTCTAATAACATGTGTCTCACTCTTCCAAGTCTTTAAAAAACTCCTTATACAAGTGAACAAATTCCCCCTTTAGGGAAATACAATAAGTGGTCATTTCAGGGACTCAACTCAACTATGCCATATTGTAAATTCTAACTTTGTACAATATTTACTGCAAATGGATATTCAGAAAAGATACAATGGAAAATACAAATATTGCACAGAGATTTTTCCCCTGGAAACCCAAAACGGGAAAACCAACATATTCTATATTCATTCATTGTGATACATTGTTTACAATACAATATACATATAGGAGTCATCAGCATCCAAAACCCTAACCCAATGACCTGGATTAGTCCAAAACCCTAATTCCTTAACCGGAAATAGAAAACCATCAGCAAAAACCATGTGCCGAAAAACCACCTAAAGACATGACACGTTTCCTGAGGCAGAAAAAAATTATCTTGGTGCATTGTCCTTAGCTCCGATACTTCCTCGAAGACAAAAAAATAAGAACACCAGTGGTGAACACCCCCCGACCAGGATTTTTTGCACACGGTAGAAGACCTAATAGATTTTGCAATCACCTAAATCGAACATCTTCTTAATCTGATCCCCGAAACACCAACCGACGACGTCTTTGAACCAAACGATTTTTCGGAAGAGGAGGAGTTGAACTCAAAATACGAAGATATGGAAGACAACAATGACCATGATAAAGAAAGGGGAAACCCACCTCAGGACAACCAACCTTGGTTGGCCAGAGACGCTTTGGCCATCCCAGGACGAGTACATAATCTTCCCCGACATCCGGAGAAATTACTCCTGAAGATCGACCCTGAGACCTCAGGATTGCCTGAAGATCATACCAAGAAATTCATACTAGTGATCAGACTTATGAATGTCCAACATGAAGATGTAGTATGTAGGTTATTCCCCTATACGTTTGAGAATTCGGCTTCCACGTGGTATTTTAATCTGCCTGTAGGATCTATAACTAGCTGGATGAAGTTCCAGAAGGATTTTTTAGATAAATTTGCAAAGGAGACTACTGTGGGATCTTTGATGGCTAAGTTGTTCACCGCCACCATGAGTTCAAAGGAAAGGGTCAAAGATTGTAATCAAAGATTCACCACCATTTTAAACAAGTTCCAACCCGAAGCTAAACCTACTCAGGAGTTGCAAATCGAGGTATATGCTAATGCCCTCCCAGCTTCTATTTCCATGTTTGTGAAGAGGGTTTCCAAATGAACCCTAGCTGAGAATTTTGAAGAAGCCAAAACGATTGAATTCCAAATGAAAGGATGCAAAGAGAGTCAGATATCCTTAGTCAAGAAAGAAACTCAACCCCTTCCCAGGAGAGGGCTATTACTCACTAGACCCTCAAGGAAATAAGCAGAACAAGCTTATGAAAAGGGAAGTGGGGACATAGAGGACGTTCAACGCATGATTAAGAAATTATCCAACAAAATTGTAGACATGAAAAGAAGTGTCGGGGAGGGAAACCAAGGTGAAAGGCCCTATAAGCCTTTCTTTAAAAGGAACCCACCGTTCAAAGAAATTGAACCTCCCCAAGCTAACTTAAATATCGATCTGGGAAATGTAGCATCTGATTATTTATGTACCTATCACCAGGAGAACCACTCCGAAAGAGACTTCCCTAAATGGATGCATGCCATGACTTTGATGGCCAAACAGTTTCTAGACGATGGCCAAACAGTTTCTAGACGAAGTCTCCTTGACTGAAAAACCAAGCAGTTTAGTTATGGATGTTGTTGATCAGGAAGAGATTGATCCACCAGAAGATACAACCATGCTAATATGGGATCCTGACCTAATCATGCCTTCCAACGACTTATTTGAGTCTCAAGAACCACCCGTAGAGGTTGTGGTGGTGCAAACGCGAAGTAAAATTTAACCCGGATCAAAGGACCTTACCACTACTCCAACCTCGAGAGGAATATTAACTCCCGATCACCCGAAAGCATCTTTTTCTCCCTGTAAGAGCCCTATAAGCATCCATACCCGAGAATCGCCCAAGCTAGATTACAACGTAGTTGAATATTTGAAGAAGTTGAAGGCTAACGAAAGCTGTCTTGATCGCTTAAGGAATGTGGCCGAGTATTGGGCAAAAATGACTCAGGAACGTCACCGAGAAATCCAGGAGAAATGGGCCAGGTGAGAGAGAAACTGGGTCAAAATCAACAAGGCGATGAAGGATATCAGACTCCCCAAGTTTGGCATGCCCAATGACTTTTTCGACTTGTGCAACATAGTCAAAGCGCACACCAAGCAATACTCATTATGGGCCAAAGAACTAGCAAAGGTGACAGACACAACGTCGGGTCAGGTGCAATGGTTTATGGAACACCCAATCAAAGCTCGGGTTGTGCTGCAACTGTTAAGTGCTAGTGTAATCAATTTATGGGCACATGTGATCGAGATAAGAGAGATTTACGCGGCCCCGATGGAACAACACAAGTTCCCATACGCCAACACCTGCAAGGAGATGTTCATCAGTTGGTTGGAGTATGAGAAGAGTCACCCTTTTAAGCGATATCTTGAGATGATTGTTAGAAAAACTGTTAGGAGAGAACGCCACGTGGTGAATTTTGTTTTTCTTATCTTCACTTTAGCTATTATTTTTAGTCAATTTTATGTTATAAATAAGAGCATCGACCGCTTAGTTAAAGGTCGATGGTTGTTAAAAGAAACTCTCATTTTTGGTTTTGTTAAAAAATATTTTCGAGCTACCTTTAATTAAGAAGTCCTTCTAGACCAGAGACAAGTTTATGTTTTCATCAAATGCATGTATGATTGGATGTGGAGAAGAACTATTTCCTATCTTGTCTCATGAATGGATGTTGTAATGAGTAAGAGCTATTAAATCTATTGATAAGTTATCTAATGCAATGTTTAATAGTTATTTTTTTAATGATGAAAATGAATCTTTGTGTTGTTATGTGATGAATGATTAGAGTTAAGTGAATTATTTTACTTGCCATTATTTATCGCATATGTGTTTTCTTTCTGATGATTTGTATCTCGGTCAGTAATTGGATACTCACATGGTTGATGTATTAGTACTAGGCCTATGGTATAGAATTGTTGTCTGCATGCTTGAGTAGTAGGTTATCCCAAGCTCATCCTCTTCTCCAGTAGTTAAACTTATTCATGTTTTTTTACCTAGTTGGTTTATACTAGCTCGAATCTTATATCGGTCCCACCTAAGAGAAAATAAAAAAAAAAAGAAATTTCAAACCGAAGGAGAGGCCTTCACAAGAAAACGTAAAGCCCATTGATTAATTGGTCAGATCGCAAGATCTAGAGAACCATTCCACTATTAAACGCTACAGAGTCTAATTGGGCCTCGGTGGCGGGTTTGGTTCCAGTTGTTGAACTAAAGAGATTTAGGACCCATCAACATAATCTAACTAATATCACTAATTATCTTATGTCAAATTTCTTACATGGTGAAAATTAAAAATTATATGACATGGTTGATATTTTTTTGGTTAACAAGAAATTGGTATTACCTTCTTAAAAACATAGATTTTAATACTAGAAACCAACCCAAGCCCAAGCACAATTCAAAAGGTGAGCGTCGTCAGAGGAGCCAAAAACTACAAATGTTTTATGGTTACTCTAAAGATATAGCAAATTAAAAGCAGAACTAGAAACATCAAAACTAAAATGAAACTTGAAACTAACACAACATGACTCTAGAGAGAAACCATCCATCTTGCTTTGACAAACTATGGTGTTGAGTGAGGGTCCTTGTCTTTGGGAGGGTTGTTCATGTGGCACGACTGTAGTGGAATGGGAAGATCTGGGTTAGTCGCAACCTAGGTAGCCAACTCCTCAGCATGTCGAGGTTGTGCTAGTGGGAACATAAAGCTAGCAGCAGAGTGACCTTGTGGTCCATCTATTCAATTTTGTAATTGAAGTATGTGATCTCACTTCTAGCCTAGAAAATTGGTTTCACATGAGTCTCCACCATTATGAAGAGATCTAAGATGATATGGGTAGTGTCTCTTCTCAAGTATGCTCTCATTAAGTCGGCCATAACATCTTATTCGGGGATAAAAACAACTTTATAAAAGGATATGGGGTGGGATTTGATCCACTTATATTAAGACTATTTCTTAATATAATCTTTCTGGGTGCAACCACACATTCCTTCACTACCTTAAGGTGTCCCATGATTAAAGATTAAACAACCTTCATTGAAATTGAACCTTACCCAATAATAATGACATAATTAATATTTTACTTTATGTTAAAATAAAATTTCAATATTTGACATAAAACAGTAAAATTCTATAATAAGTCAATGTAAGCCTCTTATGTTCTAAAAAATAACTTTAATTTGCAAAAAGCAACGGGGCCACAGCATGTGCAAGGAAACGCACTCAACCACGATTTCCGCTGCGTGGAAAAAGCAAAGCTCAGAGAGATTCGGAATAATTAGCAGGAAAAGTGTTATCGTTCTCACATTTAATGGGATTTAGATTAGATTTAGATTTAATCGCTCAGTAGCTCCCAAATCCCATTAAATGTGAGAATGATAACACCTTTCCTGCTAATCCTGCTAATTATTCCGAATCTCGCTGAGCTTTGCTTTTTCCGGGTGTAGGTGTATATATTCGCAATATATGCATCCGTGAAAAAAGTGTGATCGTGATCATATTGCAGTAATGTGCATGTAAATGTGCGTATATTGGCATTGTATATGTCATTGAATATATTGTGATTTTACAATGGGTATCTTGTAGGTGTGTATATTCACAACGTATATATCAATGAATACATTGCGATATCGCAGTGAGTACGAAATGCATTGTATATACTGATTACAATTTAATCACGACGTATTCATTTATATATACATTGTGAATATACCTACATATCCACATACATAATATATAATGTATTAAGAGATACTGTATATATATACACACCTACATTGTGCAGAGGGGGCTTTCACATGGAGATAAATGGTAGACAGAGAAAGTTTGGTTCTCAGCATAAGGTGCGCCAAGGCCGAAAGGACGAGTCCCACAAAGTTATAATTTTCCTACTCCATTTAAAATCATCCCGACAATTTTCTAGCTTTCGAGTACTTCTGCAATATTAATTCTGTCCAAACGAAAAACCCTTGAGGAAGTTTGGTGGTCAGCATCAGGTGGGTCATGGCCGAAAGGAGCAGTCCCACTTGGTATTATTTTGCTGCTCTGTTTGTTTACTATCAACGTAACAATTTTCTAGCTTTGGGAAATACCACTGCAATATTGTTCCGGTCTAGAATATAGTCTAGACCCCTTGAAATCATTGCTTTCTTTACCACGTCTCCATTTACCTTTTGACATATGTATATATATGTCCAGTTGCTTTTAGTGCAAAGTCAGGCTGTAACACATTTTCCTGATTTGAGAATGGTGATGGGATTTTCCTTTCCTTTATTTTGTTTCTTCTTTTTATCAAAAAAAAACAAAACAATCATCCAAGCCTACCACCCTATTCATGACAGAAAAAATAAAAAACCGGTACAGCGGTTGGCTTATTGCAACTTTTCGTTTGCAAAGTGGTTAAACTGTGTAATGAGGTTGTAGCGCATAGAGAATAAGGGAGATTTGTGACGTTATGTGGTACTGCTGCAATGGAACTGTTTGCTTTGTGAGTATGGAGAGTGTTTTGTGAGTATGGAGAGTGTCAGTAAGATGACGTAATTTTTGGGGTAATTTTGAGGTCTTAAACAACGTTTTTAGGGTTCGCAACATTTTGACTATATATAGAGTTAGAGTTTGACGGGAACATATGTAGTCTTCTAGTCTTCTTATAGATTTTTTCAACCAGCTATAGTGCGCCTAAAACGGAGGTCGTATACAAAAGCAAACTACTCAAAACCGGGTCCACAAAACTGTTGGTTTTTCTTCTTCTGGGGTTAGGGTTTTGGATTTTCTTCATGTTAAGAAGGCCTTTAGAGCTTCATTGTAAATCATCTTCTTATGAATGCAATTAGCCACCATTCTAGCAGTCTTTCACTCTGTATTTTACAATCTTTGTACATTTTCGCTCATTAATAGAAAATTGTGTATTAGTGTATCTTTGATACATTTCTGTCATATTATTGAATATTTAAGATATCTTTGTACATTTCTTTATTATATCTTCACTCTCAAAATCAAAAATCAAAATTAAAATTTTTAGTGTGCATATTCGTGCCAAAAATAATCTGAATTAAAATTAAGGATTTTAGTGTACCTATAGAGTTGGATGGTGCAGGGAATTATTGGATGGTGTAGGGAATTATTGGATGTATATCCACGGAGTGTATGGTTAAGTGCACTTATATTCAGAATATAGGGAGCTAAGGAGGTTCAGTTACATTGGGTGTTTGAATTCAGGCTACCCATATGCAGAACTCTGCATTTGGACGTATATACAGAAGGTCTGTAATCTATTGGATGCATATTTAGACTGCTTTATGGATGGTAGGTTTTTCGTATGTTCAGGTAAACTATGGCAGAAGAACCTTTTTCCTGGTGATAAAGATGAATAACATGGATTATCAGAATTGATTGATTACTGTATCAGATTATTATTATGGTAGAAGAACCTTTTTCCTGGTGATAAAGATGAATAACATGGATTATCAGAATTGATTGATTACTGTATCAGATTATTTTAATTTTCAAGAAAAAAAGAGAGTCAAACTTGTAACTTCCCCAATTTACATGTACCATCGGTGACCTTTTCAATTCAACTGAAGAGTGTTTTCAGTTTGACTCAAAACCACTTGAACTAATCTTCAAAGAGTGTTTTCAGTCTGGCTCAAAACCACTTGAACTAACCTTCGAAACTAAAACTAAATTATTACGGAATTAGAACATATTATTACAAAGTTAGATTAAGTTAGATTAGAGAATTAGAATATAAGCAGAGTTCTGCATACCAATGCATATACAACCAGTCATAATTACTTAGATGTATTTTTCACTAATATATCCAGATTCAACGCTAATTACAGTATGGCGGAAGGATTTTTCATTACAGCATGGCAGGAAGGATTTTTCAGCTGGGTGTGGAATTCAAGCATCCATTTTATATAACTCTGCATTTGGATGCATATACAGGAAGTATATAATCCTATTTACTGTATATCCAAATTACTTGTGGAACGATTGGGGATTTTAGGTCGAGTGTGAAGTTCAGATACGTTTTTCTTTGAGGCCGAGGAAGTCTAACCGGTTCTTGAATTCAGGTAAGTAAGGTTATCTAGATCAGTAGCAAAGCGGTTAGACATTTTGGGGCATTATCACTCCTGCCTGAAAGGTCTAGCCCAACCCTTCTAACAAATAAATTGTTGATCTTTCAGGATCTTACTCGGGTCAAGACATTTCCCTTGTGAAGAAGGGCATAATCTTACTGCCTGAAATGACCCTTTGGTATGATCCTGTAAAACCTATTAAGAAATTAACTTTGCTATGCCCGGTTAAGTTATCCCTGCTTCTCAAAATTCCATTACTTATTATTGAAGTGTAGAAATGTAATTACAGCAACCATCACATTAATGGCAGTTGGTAAATCTAGAAACTTCTGCATCCAGATAGCTCTAGAATCTAGTCTCTTCAAGAAATGTCTACATCTAGTTTGCTTCAGAATTCTCTCAAATACTTTTTGGAAGGTGCAGACCCTTCTCATCTGTAAATAAATTCGTCTTTTTGGATGGATAAATGCAAAGTATCAAGTATTGAAGCTTATAGTTTGTGTGTTTTGTATTTTGTGTGTTTTTCAGTGATAGTTGAGTTCTGAGTTTTCTGTCTCTTTAAATTATTTTCAAGTATATTATTTGAGTAGATCTAATGGTTAAAAACATTTGTTTCCTTTTAACAGGTCATAAGTTCAAATTGATAGGAATAAGGTATTCAATAGACTCTACTAATCAAATAGTTGAACGAAGGGAGTTCAGTTCGCTATTCCCTTGCTCTCACAAAGAAAACGAAGGGAGTTCAGTTCGCTATTCCCTTGCTCTCACAAAGAAATATAGATGTGGATGAATGTTGTTGGTTGTTGAGTTCAAGCAATAAAGAGGGAAAGCGACACCTCATATACCTCTCTACATGTGGATGAATGTTGTTGGTTGTTGAGTTCAAGCAATAAAGAGGGAAGGTGACACCTCATATACGCCCCTCCTGGACATGCACCAGACTTCTTTTGCCGTCCTCTCGTTCCCTTGAGAAAGTAGGTATGGTAAATTTCTATAGTTACGAATGTGTTCGAAATACCTCTATCTATGTATATCTGGTGAAGCCTGATCACGAGAACTTTCATCCTAAGCTCCAATGGTAAATAAAAATTCTACGTAGCTTGAGTTAATTACCTCTCACTGCAGCATTAAATGCCGGGTCGTGTAGTGACTAATCCATATTTTTGGAAATATATGACCTGAGGGGCACTGTCACATAAAGGTTATTGATGGCCTTTTGGATATTGTTGTGTGTAGGAAAATGCATTGTACCCTCTAAAATAAGAAAGTACATGTTTATGCACTGTACTTTTGATATCAATATTCATCTTAAGCCAGAATGAATGTGGTGTAAAGTTGAATATAGATTATTAATATTCACTTTATTAAGCAACATTAAATGTTGTATAAAGTTAAATATAAATCATCAAAAATATTAAATGTGGTATAAAATTGAATATAAACCATCAACTGAAGTTGGATATATATTATTAAATGTAAAGTAATTTAAATTAGATAGTGCATATTCAATCTTACACAATATTGAATTAAATGTTGCAAAAAATTGTTAATATAAACCATCAACTCAAGTGGGATATATACCATTAAATTTAAAGCAATTTAAATAGATAGTGTATATTCAACTTTAAACAATATTCAATGTTTCAAAAATATTGTTTTGGACAAAATTTTCCATATTTTAAGATAATTTTAATAAATTAAAAATATACATTAAATTATAATATAAGGTAATTCCATTTTAATTGTTTTAAACAAAATTTTCCATATTTTAAAATAATATTAACAAATTATAATATGAGGTAATTCCATTTTAAGATAGAAAAATTTAAATGAATGCTACTTAAAATTTTATATTCCAAAATAACTAACATGTATTAAGGTAATTCAGTTGTTGAAGTACATTTGTTTTTAAATGAGATTTTTGTTTTTTTGGGGCAACTTGGTTATTCATCTTCTTGGTGCATATACTCTAGGATTTGACGTGCATGGTGGTGTTTCATTCTTATAATTAAACTAAATCATTATATACTATAGGATTTGACGTTCATGATGGTGTTTCATTCTCATAATTAAACTAAATCATTAACTTATAATCATAGGGAAATGGTTCACTCATATATTAATGTTTAGATTAATATTCTAGGTTTTTTTTTTATTTATTAAYTAATTAATTAAATTTATTAAACTAACTTTATTGTTTATATTATCAGTTATTTTTATGGTTTCTTTAACTTATGTTAGACTTTGTATTCATATTTCTATTATTCCTTAGCTTCTAAATTTTTTATATAGTGACTTTGTAACTATTTTCAACACAGATACATTGYATCAATTTAGTGTCTGGCTTGGCATTAATGCACCAATTTAGTGTTTGGTTTGGCATTATTGTTTGGTTTGGCATTATTATTATATTTTATTTTCTATCGCCATGGTTCACCTCATGCTCGACTTGCATGGTTCAACTCATGCGTGACTCCTCTTCTTCTTCTTTGGTTCAACTCATGCTCGACCCTTCTTCTTTTTCTTCTTTTGGCTTGGCATCAATGCACCAATTTAGTGTTTGGCTTGGAATTATTATTATATTGTCTATCTTATCAACTCATGCTTGACTAGCATGGTTCTTCTTCAATTTAGTGTCTAGCTTCGTGACTCCTCTTCTTCTTTTTCTTCTTTTTCTTTGGTTCAACTCATGCTCGACCCTTCTTCTTCTTCTTCTTTTGGCTTGGCATCAATGCACCAATTTAGTGTTTGGCTTGGAATTATTATTATATTGTCTATCTTATCAGTTCACATGGTTAAACTCATGCTCACTCGCATTTTGCACAAAAATTCATTTCATTCCCACCTATTAACTTATTTGGTATTTAATTTATTAAATAAATTATTATATTTCATTTACATCTATTAATTTATTTGATACTTAATTGATTAAATGAATTATTTTAAGATATTATTAAGTTGTAAGAAAAATTAATTTTAATTTTATATGTGAATGGAATACAAATTCTTTATTTTTTTAACATAAAATTAAAATTAAATTGTATTTAAAGATAATATTTTATCTTATGTATGAAATAAATAATACTGTATGAAATAAATAATATCGGAGTATGTTGTTAAGACTCTTCTTTATGTGAAGTCACTCATTAGAAACTTTGTCTTACCTTATGTGTCGCTATGAATCATGATGAACATACCTAAAAATTATAGTTGTAACAATCAGATAAAACGAATATTACTGAAAA
>JASDQU010243897.1:59678-73014 GCA_032191745.1 Picea mariana
GACAAAAAGAAAGGAAAATTGGAATGAAATCCCTTATTTTATCAGCTAAGAGGTCTCGAAGCATAGAAATTTGTTGATATTTGAAGATAAGGAAATAAACCATATTAGAGTGTGCAACTACATACTCCAGGATCTGGGGGAACAAGAATTAACACGGGACACTTTTCACAAAAGGATTTATAGACCACCGGCTTTTGATTGGGGTGGGGCAGTAGGATTCTTCGATGGGGCATCATAGGAAAGAGGAACAAAATGTGGGGTTGGGGCCATACTGAAATGTCCATTATTGGGCACTTATAAACTCAAAAGAACTGTGGAAAATGAACAAATTCAAAAGGAGAATTGTTGGCACTTGGGTAATCTTATATTTTTCATATCTTAAACAGGTACCAAGATTACTTTTGATGGGTGATTCTAAGATTATTATTGATTGGTATACTAATGATAATAATCTTCAGGTGATATCTTTGTAGTCCTGGATGACAAAGATTAGAGCATTGAGCAGACAGTTTCAGCGAATCAAAGCCCAACATATATACATAACTTATAATCAAGTTGTTAATCGACTATCAAAGGAAGCACTGTCTTTGGAGGAAGGTGACATTTATTGTTCACAAGAAGTAGATGGAAAGCAAATTTTTGAAAGAATTGAAATGAGTACTTAGGATAAACCATTAATGGATTGTTTTGCTTGGGCACTTTTGTAAAATTCAGTTATAAGAAGGAAAAATCTTTTTGTTTATTGTAGATATAGATATGTACACATTGATGAATACATTATCAAATGTTGTATAAGAGAGAAACGCTGAAAATTTTTTTGCTGCATGATTACAATTTGTATTATTTGGAAAAAATACAGTTTTATATTTATTAATAAAGGAGTTTTTTCTTATTAAAAAAAAAAATTCCACAATCAATTTTTTTTACTTAAACCAAAAATGTGTTAGACAAAACTGAAAAATTTAGAATTCTAAACATTCTAATTTTTTTTACTTAAACCAAAAATGTGTCAGACAAAACTGATTAATTTGGGAGAATTCTAAACATTCTACTTTTTTAAGTTTTAGGAACTTAAAAAAATTACCTGACCAAAAATGTGGCCTGAAAAATTTTCAAATTATCTCTATTAGTTATTTCAAATTTATAAGAAAATAAAAAATAAAGTCTGTCGGCACATTAATATAGTATTCGGTGTCAGAACAGCGAAGACTAACAGATTGCTTGCCCTCGTGTCACGACCCAACTGCTCTTCTTCATTCTGCTCTGTTCATGTTCGTTGTATCGTGGAGAGAGGATAGATACATCTACCTCACTCGTGGAGTGGTAGATGGAAATGCAGCGTCCCAACAACCCTTTAGATCAAGATAGTTCAATGCGCATTCAATTATTATTAAATTACGCTATTTAAACACCACCTGCCCACTTATCTGTAACTGAGGCCACGCAATATATACACTGTAGAAGAGCCTGCCCATCAGAGTAGAGTCCAACTGGTCCACGATCATGGCACCAGCGCGAGTGGAAAGCCTGGCATTGAGCGGCCTGGCCGCCATTCCTGCCGAGTACGTCAGACCGGTGGAGGAGAGGCCTACCGAGTGCGTTCTCAAAGTGAAAGGAGTGGAAGACGAAGGCCCGCAGATTCCAGTGGTAGACATTGCCGGATGGGATTCTGCGGACGAGGAGATCAAGAAGGAGATCGGGCGTCAGGTGGCGAAGGCCAGCAGGGAGTGGGGTGTCATGCAGCTGCTGAACCACGGGATATCTGAGATTCTGATAGAGCGGCTTCAGGCAGCGGGGAAGGCCTTCTTCGACCTCCCTGTTGAGGAGAAAGAGAAGTACGCGAACGACCACGCAGCAGGAAAGATAGCGGGATACGGCTCCAAGCTCGCCAACAACGCCAGCGGTCAGCTCGAATGGGAGGATTACTATTTCCACCTCCTCTGGCCTGAACAACGCAGAGACATGACCACCTGGCCCAAACACCCCCAAGAATACATGTATATATATCTCTTCTTACTCCTTTTTACGGATTCTTATACACTAATTCATCAGTAATTGATTCATGTATATGTGTATATTGCAGCGAGGTGACAGACGCCTACGGTCGGGAGATACGGAAGCTTGTGACCAAAATCTTGGCGACGCTTTCGTCGGATCTGGGCGTGGAGGAAGAGAGAATGGAGCGCGTGCTCGGCGGTGAAAACCTGGAAATGCAATTGAAAATAAATTACTATCCCCGCTGTCCACAACCGGAGCTCGCACTCGGAGTGGAGGCACACACCGACATCAGCGCACTGACATTCCTTCTGCATAACATGGTGCCCGGCCTTCAGCTCTTCTATGAGGGCAAATGGGTTACGGCCAAATGCATTCCCGGCGCCCTCATTGTACACATTGGCGACCAAGTCGAGGTACGCCGGTCATCCCATTTTTTTCACTAATCATTTCATTGTTGATCAAATCTGGAAAATTAATGTGTAATTGCCACTGATCAGATATTGAGCAACGGGAAATTCACGAGCGGGCTGCACAGAGGACTGGTGAACAAAGAGAAGGTGAGGATTTCGTGGGCAGTGTTCTGCGATCCACCAAAAGATGCTCTGATCGGACCCATGAAGGAGGTGGTCGACGAGAGCAATCCTCCATTGTTTCCGGCGAAGACCTTCAAAGAGCACACGGATCATAAGCTGTTCAAGAAGGCCCAAGCCCAGGCGGAGGCCCAGGCAGCCAAGAAACTCGACCAGTCTACTTGAAGCCCTACTTTAATGCTGGGCAGGGCTGCCGACGCCAGACGCTCTGTTAGATGGTACTTTCTGTTGGTCTGTCATTGCAGCGTGACCTGCTTTTTCGCGCGGCTAATATAAGTATTTAGATTGTCAGATGTGCTGTTTCTATTGAGATCTGTGGGATGTCTTTTATAAATGCAGGGCAATGCTACTGTTTATATAATATGTCCTATGCAATGTATATCCTATCCAATGAATTAATAAGAGTTTCCATTTTATTTTGCAGTAGTCTAAACGTTCGACCCACCCATCTTTTGGAGTTTTCGTGTTTTTTTTTGTTTTTTAATATTATCATTTTTTTTGTTTTATTTGTTTAAAAATTTTTGATGAATAGTTGGATTTGTAGATTTGAGTGGCTAAATTTGTATAATTCCAGTATTTCAGAGGTTTTCAGCAAACGCTGAATTCATTTATGCGTTCAGAAAAACAATTTAAACAACAGAAAATAAAAATTTTGTCGTCCAAATTTACATCGCCTACTAATTTTTGCCAAAAAAAACCCAAAAAATAAAACGTTTATTCAACATATTTTATTTTTGGTAAGATTTATTTTTTGCGTGGCCTCTCAAAACGTTTATTCAACATATTTTATTTTTGGTAAGATTTATTTTTTGCGTGGCCTCTCTGGATTCATTAACACCGTTCCAGAAGATTCCACTACAAGCGTTGATTAAATGCTCTTCCAGTTGAAGAACAGTGAATGATATAATCTTAATTTGTGGAAGCAAAAGAAATTTTACCAAATTAAAAGGTTGAAGCTCAAAAATGTCAAAATTAGTAAGGAAATAAATGGAGTAAAAAAAATAATATAATTTTAATTTGGGGAAACAAAAGAAATTTTACCAAATTTAAAGGTTGAAGTTCAAAAATATCAAAATCAGTAAGAAAATAAATTTAGTAAAAAAAATAATATAATCTTAATTTGTGGAAGCAAAAGAAATTTTAAAATTAAAAGGTTGAAGTTCAAAAATGTCAAAATCATTAAGAAATACATTGAGTAAAAATAATAAATGTTATATGAAAGGGTATGTCAAGAAAATATAAAGATTAATAACATCATATTCAAGTTAAAGGAATTTTTTTTAAGTGTAAATTTTTGGGAAAAAAAAAAGATTGTAAAATTGAATATAAAAGACAATTTATAAATATTGATTGTTGATTATATGTTTAAATCTCATATTTTATGTTTGAAAATAGAAACATTATTTTAGGTTGGACATGACATAAGTATGGGGTACTTTTACATTGAATTTGAAAAGAAAATATTTAACATTTTTTCATAATGAAAAGAAGAAAATATTATTAAATTCCAAGGAATCCCAACTGTGAAATTATGAAAATTTAGAAGAAGAATAATAAATTTGAGCAATTTTTTTTTTTAATAAAAACAAAAGAAATGGAATTGCCACCATACAAAAGTTATCAATTTCATAAAAAATGTTTATAAGAAAAAGATTGAAAATCTGATAAAATCTCATTTAACAAAACTGAAAAAAAAAACTATCTTCAAAAATCTTAATAAAAATATATTTGTGGAAGTCAAAAAGTTGAAGAATGAAAAGAAAGAAACTAGAAGATAAAAACACTATAAAATTAAGAAACAATTAATTAACAAAAAAACTCTAACTAATCTAATTCAATCAATACAATTTTTTTGATATTTTGAAAGATAACAAAATTCTCATAAACTCAATTAAAGTAGAAAAAACTAATATAATTACCGACAAAAGTTTATTAAAAAAAAAAAACTGAAACTAAAAAATAATTTAATAACAAGATTACATCTAAATACTTGTCATAATTGAATCCTCATTCAACTCTAATAATGAAATCATATTTGAACTCAAAAATATTAATGCACCAAAATATATAAAATATATAGAAGTGTCAAAGTTCGTTTCCAGTAACTTTCTAATGTATTAGAAGAATGACCAACTATTAGACCATATCGCCACCCTAATAATCCAAATCAATGTTTAACAATCAACAAAACATTATTTTCAATATTCACAATTTGATTATCAATATATTGAAAATCAACAAAACATTATTTTCAATATTCATAATTTGATTAGTAATATATTGAAAAGGAAAAATAGAAAAATAAGTTAGAAAACTATATTGAAAAGGAACATAATTATCAATACAACTATATTGAATAGATTCATAATTTAAGTTTTATCTAAAATAAATTAGAAATTATTAAAAAAAAACATAATTATCAATACAACTATATTGAATAGATTTATAATTTAAATTTTATCTAAAAATAAGTTAGAAATTATAGTTAAAATCAAAATTAACGTAAGTGGTTAAATTAATTTAAATTTTATCTAAAAATAAGTTAGAAATTATATGTAAAAATAAGTTAGAAATTATAATTGAAATCAAAATCAACTGGTTAAATAACAATTGCATAAGTTTTGTTTAAAAATTTCAACAATGCTATAAAAAAAATTAGAAATTATATCTAAAAATAAGTTAAAAATTGCTATAAAAAAATTAGAAATTATATCTAAAAATAAGTTAAAAATTATAGTTGAAATCAAATTCAACTTAAATGGTTAAATTACAATTGCATAAGTTTTGTTTAAGAATTTCACAACAACAATGCTATTAAAAAAATTAACATAAATGTATTAATCCATATAAAATGAAAAAATATTATTTAAAAATTCAAAGATTTTAACTCTTATCCAAAGATCCGTTAAAAAGTTAAAAAATAATGATCAAATTACATGTCTATAAGTTTTGTTTAAGAATCTTACTAAGAAACTTAGCTTGAAAGAAAATGGACTTGGGATGGATTAATCCATCTAAAATGAAAAAATATTGTTTAAAGATCTTAATGTATGGTTTTTCCATTATTTGAAGATGAAACAACTTTCAAGGAAGGTTGACAAGTAAATATTATCAATAATCTAGAATAATTAATATTAAACTAAGTATAAATAGAATAATTAATATTAAACTAAGTATAAATAATTAGGTAAATAGCAAATAGATATAGATTAAATAATAAAAGTAATGATCATTTATATATAATTGATGTTTTATTAGTCATGTTTTATGAACATGGAGATATAGTATTAAAAAATATACAAAATAATTATATTTATCAAATTTAATATAATTTATTTATATTAATAAATATTATTATTTTAATATGAATATTATAGAGTTTTTTTAATAAATGATGATTTTATGAAATTGACAAATATGTATATATAGACTTTAGTAGTCAAATTGTTGTTGTTAGGGGGTTTCCCACAAACAAGGGATCTCATACACCAATTTGGTATATGACTTGGTTGTGACTTTTAAACTCTATTATTATTATTGTTATTTATTAGAAACACTGAACAATTATATTTATCAAAACCAACATAATTTATTCATAGTAATAAATATTATTGTTTTAATATTATGGGGTTTTACCTTCATGAATAATGATTTTATAAAGTGAATCATGAGATTCACAATATTAATAAATTTATTAAAATTTTTTTGTAAGCTACCCAAATCAAATTTCTATTAACAAAAAAAATAATTTACATATGTCATCTAGCTCTCCAGCTACATAAGAAATCATGTTAGTTGCAATATAGCCATTGTCCTTGTTAAATTCAAAGCTTCCCGTGATATATAATTACAGATATATAAAAGCATATTCTACCAGGTTTGGATAGATGATCTTGTTGTTCTAACCTAACAAAATTATTGTAAAAACAAAAAACTGAAATTGAAATCATTAGAGAAAGACAGGAGGAGAAGGAACAGTTGCCTTAGGAACCCGAGGTTGCTATTCTCTTGGCTCGTTTAGGTCTAATTTGACTATGCGTAGATTTTTTGGTTAACCGCTCGAATTTGAAGCTGAAGATACTCCATCTTGAGAAGAATCTTGTTGAATGCAATGCTCCTTTCAGTTGTGACTTTCCCCAATAGGGTTTTGATATGCCAACATAAATCAATAGTCATGTGATACTTGGTCTCTTGTGAGTGGGAGGTGCTAGTATCTAGAATCCAATGGGTGAATTCCTCTCCCACCTCTTCCTCATTCACCATTTCAAGATGCACATCCACTTCGAACAACTCTAGCTCAACTCTAGTTTCAGGAGGCATGAGAGCTTGGTAATTCTTTATAGAGACCGTGGCTTCTTGTTGGGCTTGAGGAACTGGAAGGCTCCGCCCACGGTGATGGCCCCTGTAGCCCATGCATCCTCTAGCCATGATTTCTAGGCCAATATTGATGTTGTTGCTTAAGCAGAGGGACTAGGAAGTCTACATGAAGGATCTGGAGTAGACCCGAAGGATTACCAAACTAATTTTCCAAGAGTTTTCCCCTATCTCATTGATTTATCCCACTAAATTCCTGCATGAATGTTGGTGCATGCTCGTACTCACTCCCCATGGGTGCAGCGTGCAAAAACTAGGTCTCGAGAACACTGTTACTTCCCTTGCTTTGTCCATGAGTTATGTTGTAGGTATCTCTATCCAGACGGGAGGGAGATGTAATTGCCATGGAGCATCCGTTGGGCATGACTTTGGATCCACCTTGCTCTGTTATAACTGTGATAGTAATACCATGAGCTTGTCAATTAAATTAAACGTGACACCTGCCTCAGGAAACGTGTCATGTATTTAGGTGGTTTTTCGGCACATGTTTTTTTTCCAATGGTTTTCTATTTCTGGTTAAGGAATTAGGGTTTTGGACTAATCCAGGTTATTGGGTTAGGGTTTTGGATGTCATTAGCTCCTATATGTATATTGTATTGTAAACAATGTATTACAATGAATGAATATAGAATATGTTGGTTTTCCCGGTTTGGGTTTCTAGGGGAAAAGTCTCTGTGTAATGTTTGTATTTGCCATTGTATTTTTTCTGTTCTTTTCTGAATATTTGTTTGTGGTATATATTGTACAATGATAGAATTTACAACTTCCACCTCGACGAGAGAAACTATGGTTAATGTGCATGTGGGACGGGCCCTTTCCACCCACCACCTCTATCATCGGGTATTGTGCATTTCAGTGTTGCATGGGTGGTTGTGGTCATGGCTAGGCATAACATGTTGACACCCCATCCGAGGGTTAATAAATTTATATTTCTTTTAATTATTTTCAAGTTTTAATAATTTTAGAGTTTCTATTATTTTTAATTCTTGTCAATACTTAACTTTAAGTTAAAAATAGATTTATACTAATTATAAACAAATTTTAATTGGAGGATGATACCTAGTGTAAAGAGAGTGACACATCCAATATCTTCTCTTGACCTTGTGGTAAGAGAACCAAAAACCTTATCCCTCGAGGGCAGCTCAATTGGTAAGTGTCGTGATATAAAGTGTTATATGAGGTTCCGAGTTCAAATCCCCTCGATTTACCAGTGCCTATGGAAGGGGCATAGGTATGGAACCTGGAGGTTATAGTAGGAAATTTGACTAGCTTTCCAATTTTGAAATTCCAACCATAATTAATGTTAATAACTTCATAACAAATAGTAATGTCAACTAATTTTCAACATAAAATTATTCATTATATTGAAATATAATATGTTCTCTTGACAAAGTACAAATCATGCTCAAAGCAGTTCTAGTCCAAAGAACATGCTCTAAAAACATATTCCACCACTGACCCTACAGAATTTGAAAGTCATCAGAGATGAAAAACTAGCACGCAGGTTGCAAAAAGAGATTTGAAAATAACTAGTAGTTGCTCGCCCCCAGAAGACCTCAAAGTGTTAACCAAACATCGCACGCCCCCAAAGGACCTCAAAGTGTTTACCAAAACATCGCACGCCCCAGTGAGGACCTCAAATCTCTGGCCCAAACCTCTTCTTGCCAAGGTGGAAGGACAAAAGAGGCTAGAAAAAACCGCAAACCAATCCAAGAGGGAAAAAACCCACCACCTATAGAAAATATGCATTAACGAACCTCCCCGTTGCATCAAGGTCACCAAAGCACATCCAGACAGGGGCACACGAAGAGAAATAGGCTTGCCTTTGAAAGGCACACGCCCATGTTCTAGTCACAAGCCCTCCGGAGATGCCGACTAGCTCACGCCCAAGTTCTAGGCACTATAGTCCTCTGGATCAGCTGACCTACTGCATCCCCACTCGCGTCCTCTTGTGTCGCCATCTGACTGCAACCCCGCTCTTGTCCTCTGGTGTCGCCGCCCGACTGCAACCCTGCAAGCTTCCATCGGAGCCGCCAATCGACTGCAGCCCCGCTCGCGTCTTCCAGAGCCGCCGACTGACTGCAACCCCGCTCCCGACCTCTGATGCCGTCGACCTCCGATTGCAACCTCGCTTGCCCTTACTCCCTGTGGTTTTCTGGGATGCGGCACCTCCAGATCTCTCTCGCTCTGCGTCACCTCCTTCTCAGCACAGAAGACATTTTGAGTGAGGGATACAGCTAGCAAACCCTATCCACAGAGCCCTCCTGTCTCCTCCTCGGTCGTGTCCCCCGATCTCGATCTATTCACAGGATGAGGGCTAGCAATGTTGTCGACTAATTTAATTAACACTCAAAACTATATTATCATTATTAGTCCCTGCAAAGGACTATAGAAATGAGTTTGCTTTTGATGTGACATTAATTTGTTTTTTACCATAAATTTGTATATGCAATGTAATGTTTAACATAGGTAAACAAATATATATTTTTGGATATAATCAAAATATTTGTGTTTTTCATTTCTAATTGGTTGATAGAATTTAAGTGTTATTGCTCCCTTCACATCTTTCAATATGTAGAATTAATTGCATAATCAATGAATTTCACCAATCACCACATCTAAATATAAAAAGTTGTAATATGTATTTATTATTATGCATTATTATATTTATATTATATTTATTATCTAATATATTATTTATTATTACATTTATTGTCTAATATATTATTTATATTACATTTATTATGTAATATAATAAATATTATATAAAAATATATATTATTAAATTTGAAATGTTTATTTTCAAAAAGAAAAATTGAATATTTTTAAAATGCAATTTGTATTTGGCTAGCTTAACTTAATTGGAAGGAAATTTAGGTTAATCCCAAAACTATACAACATCCACATTAAAGTAAAAATGTGGTCAAATGTGGTCAGAGATCCTGCCCAATACGACATATGAATCTATAAACTAAGTGCTCTAAGTGTCTTTGAATTCCAATCTTTCTGATGGTATAGATAGTTATTAGTGTTAGTTTTTTTCATTTAAAATCTTTACAAATTAATTTCTTTTAAGACTATGAAACTAGCCCCTAGTTAACATATTGTTCATGTTTCACATTAATCATTATCATCAATAATTATAGGGTGTCAGCTATCATCTCTATTTCCAAATCTACTTGACAAGAGACTCTAAACTATGATAGACCTTGTTAATATATAAAAATATATACCAATACTAATATATAAATAAATAACATTTATTAGTGATGATATAATTTCGAAATATATATATATATATATATATATATATATATATATATATATATATATATTAATATAAATATGATTTTTACCTAACATTTAATAATAATAATTATTATCTATATTTGTTTATTCACTTGAAATGAAAACATCAAACCAACTACAAATTATGGAAACACTCATGATAATAGGATGAAGATAAAGTTTTGAAAAATGATATGGAATTCCTTGTCAAAACTGAAACAACACACCGACAACCATCATATGGACATTATATATACAAGATTTATACTTCTTTATGAATAAATAAATGTAAAGACAATTTATAAATACGTAGGGTTCACACTAATTTATAAATAAAAGTTACTATAAATGTGATGACAAGTGACGAGAGGAACAATTTATAAATAAACATGTTTGCACTAAATTATAAATAGATTAATGCTTTTATAAATATATTAAGAGTTATTTATAAATAGACCAATGCCATTATAAATGTGATAATATATATATATATATATATATATATATATATATATATAGCTATGAATAATAATTTATTGATGTTATATTGGTTAATAATAATAATAATAATAATCTAATTTTAAGGTTACAATTAAGCTAGATATCATTTGTGGGACAAGAATTTGACTACTAAAGTTTAAGGAGGTATACATAACTTATCCCTTTTGGATTTGAACTTGTGACGAACTTTTTAGGAGGAAACAAATGTTCTTAACCATTAGGCCAAATCAAGCTTAATATGTGTGTGTGAGTGTGTAATTATGTCGTAAGGTAAGATGTTTCCCCACCCCAATCGATCACTGATGTGACTTGTCAGTGCACGACGATCATTAATTTTGTTATACGACCATTGCATTGATTTGAACCATCGATTTTTGATATACTAGCACAACCACATTATAAAGTTGGTTGATATACACCGATAGGCCATATCAATCACTTTTATAATAACTATGTAAGATTTGGTTTCATATTAATGTTAGGGTTAGGATTTCAAATTAGGGTTAGGGTTTCATATTTTCTCCCTTTTTCCACCTTCCCAAATTAATGGAATATAAATACAAAGCAAATATTTCATTAATCTAGATAATGAATGTATAAACTAATTAGAACAATGGTCATGCTAGCATGCAACAATGGTATGGTTGTGATGAATTAGTTGGTAGGTTCTTCTAGTAATTCATTGTGAGCCATAACAACGATCTCCTTCCAGTCGCCAGCTTCATGAGTTGGGACTTCTCCCATATAGATGATATGAACCTTCATAATCAACAAAAAATGATCTGCACTGTCAGGAAGATACTATGATTGGTGTTGTGAATCATAAACAAGATATATGTGAGAAGAAATCACCTTTATGTTTGGCTTTACATCAATTACACTAATTATCATCAGCAACAAGAAGCCGAAATATTTCAGGAAAAAAATGCATTGTTTTGTTTACTGTGAGGGAATTTAAAACAAAGTAAAAATTACACAAACTCTAGGCCGAAATACTCTAGAAAATAAATGCATTGTTTTGTTTATGGTGGGGGCATTTAAAAAAAAAATACTCTATATTGTTAACACTTTTTAATGTCCATAAATATTTCAACCAACTCTATCTTCCGCTAAAAGTGTCGACGATATCTACCCAATCGTTGTGGCCTCTCCCTCTACTAGTATAGATACTTGCGTTCTGTGGAATCCTAGGACTAGGAGTGTTGGCGACGGAAGTCATTCCTGGATTGCTAGCAGGAGCAGAGCCCGACGCCCATCAGTTTTATGTCACGGTTGTTTATAGATGGGTGATCGAATGGAGGGAAACTCAAAACAATAGTGTTCCAACTCTGAAACCAGGTCAGGTATGCATGAGCAAGTGAGGTCTTGCATAAATTTCAGACAGTGAGCTGTAGTAAAGGGTGAACAGGCGGAAGACTTGTACAAGAGAAAAGCGGAGGTCTGTTATAAACAACAGGTTTCTAACAGACTGTAGAAGAAGGCATCCAAACGCAAGGTCTTCTTGCACTTAAATACAGAAAACCAGAGAATACAATAATGCAACGATAAATCATTTATCATAACAGAACTGCAATAATTCACACGAGTTGGTCGTTCACGAACTCTCTTACCATGAAATGAAAATTAGATGGAGTAAGAAGAACTGTCTGTCATAAAACAAGAAATCTCCTATACAGATGCATAAACCGAAAGCTAGAATAGTTGTTAAAACATTACAGTAGGGAGCTCTGCTCAACCATCGATCCTTTACAAAATGGCAAAATGCCTACATATAGCCAAAACAAAACAACAACAGCAGAAACGAGAAGCTGCATTAAAAACTTTACGTCTGCATGTCTTCTAACAGTCTGCGCATGCAAGCTTTGGATGATCGTGCACTTATGACAGACACAATGGGACTCTTGACTGTCTTGCAGTGGTTTGACAGACGCAATCTCCGTCAGGAAGGACTATCAGTCTGCATGTACGCTTGGTCCTTTCCTGGCCTTCTATTTATGGAAGAAGACGACGTTCAACCACCTTCATGGCAATAATAACTGCTTCCTTGGGATTGGGAATGGCCTCGGTCAACTCTGCCCTCTGGGACGTGGAAGACCCCTCGCGTTGCCACCTGGAACAGTTGGACAGTCTGATGGATAAGGTGTGGAGGAACTGGAACGCTTGACGTGGAAGGGGAAAGGGAGGTGATGGTGTCAACACTGTGAGGGTGAGATGAGAGGTGATGAGGTGGTAGAAGATAAGAGGGTCTAAGGATGTGTGCGGTAGCGAAAGGCTATCATGGAAGGGAGTGGGACACATGGCAGGGGATGAGGAGGCTCGGAAGGTGAGTGGATGATGAGATGGGGGGAGGGACCACATGGACCAGAAGAGGGAAGGTGGACAGATGTTGGAGGATGAGGAAGGGCCAAAGGGAGCGAGCCTCATCGCATGGCCAAGAGGAGAACAGATGGCAAGGGGAAGGATGGTACAAAAGATGACACGACAGGAAAGGGGCCCACGTTGGTTAAACGTAGAAAGACAGAAGGCTCCAGAATACAATGTGCGCCGCTGATCCGGGAGCTCTAATCATAGCCATCGGAGAGATG
>JASDQU010243897.1:73304-92949 GCA_032191745.1 Picea mariana
CGTCCAAATCTAATTTCTATTTAAACATAGACGCATTTTCATCCTGAACTTAGGGTAAGTGGGTTTTTAACCCATTCCTTCGCATTTTAACCCCCGCTACAAGAAATATCGCTAACATTTGGCTCCATGGGGGATAGAGTTGTCCCTGTGATGCTCTAAAGACTCTTTTGCAGATTCAGTGCCTTGCTGTTGGGCTATGGAGTCAGGCTCGAAACAGCCTGCTGAAAATATATGCTGATAAGTAAAAACGAACAAAATAAACATACATGCTCAAAGGAGTTTATTTATGTACAACCTAATACTAATATACTTTGTACATGAGGCTAGGTGAAAGAAAACTTCCACCATAGCTAATCAAGTAACTTCCTGAATGGAAGCTCCTTCCTTCTGTTGATGATTACAAACAGGTGGTGTAACCATGACAGCAGAATGGTTACGCTCTTCAACTCCTCCTTACAAGCTGAAGTTGAGATGAAATAGGGCGGCTCCAATTTATGAAGGAAATGCAACTCCATGTATTCCTTCACAGGCTCATAGGACCAGTGGCAAACTCCAAGAAATTTGGCGACAGGCAGCCTCCTCTACTACACAGTTGTGGATGTCAGATTGAATATCTATGGTAATCACAGGTGGGTGGACAGCTGATGTAGGTTGATTGATCTTAGGCGGTGGCTACTCGCTGACTAGCTCTGCGCAGTCTGTAAACTGCATCTTCGACTGCTCCTCTGGTTCTTCTGGTGCCTCTTCTTGGCTCTCCCAAGGGTCAGAGTCATAATCATCATAGATAGGACCTGTGGGAAAGCTCTGCTTTTCAATTTGCTACTCAGGGGGGCTGATTTCCTCGCATTGTCTTTCATTCATGAACAGAGGAGAAGGCTCTGCAGTGTTCTCTTGGAATTTCTGGGTGTCCATCTCAGAACCTAATTCATAGCTGTCATACATGGGCTGGCTGCTACCCAGGTCATCAATCTGTGATGTGGGGCTCTGCTGATCCTCAAATGAATAGTCGTTAAAGCTGGGTGAGCACCAAACTTCTTCATCTTGCAAAAAAGGAATGATCTCCAGATCCTCCTTTTCAATCCCAAATGTAAATACATCATGGGAAATCTCGTGAAGAAAAAGAGAACAGTCCTTTTCCCCAACTACTGCTTCATCGTTTTGATCTGAGACAGCAAGCTCATCGGCGACAGATGTTAATGCGCTTACGAAATCTTCAATCATCTCCTTGAAAGAGCCATCTAGAACATTTGCCTTGGTGACTGGAAAATCCTCACCATTGTCCTCAGATTCCAACCTTACATGTTGGGCAGTGAGAGATTTTGCCTGCTCTATCAGTTTACTCAGAGCATCTTCTTCCCCCAGTCTTCTATCCTTACAACCCTCATCATCACATCCTTCATTAGACATAATCATATCTGGGAGGATTTCTTCTTCTGGACTCTCCCATGGGTCAGATTCATAATGACCATAAACAGGACCCGTGGGAAATCTTTTTTCATAATCTCCCTCAGTAGAGCTGCTAAGGGCCTCTGCTTCAAAGGATGGGAAATCCTCAGCGCATTGTTCATCTTCCCACCTGTCAAATCTGGCATTGATAGATTTTATCAGTTCCGTAACTTCGCCCGAAGCAGATGAATGGGGAGGAGAAAGGACTGATTCCTGATCCAGGTCATCAGGATCATCCTCGTAGCCTTCATAAAAGACAGCTCTATCTTGTATACATTTGTTGTAGTATCCCTCACAATAGTTATGAAAAATCAACTCAGAGGGATACAACTTCTGAGAGTAAGCGGTGAAAGCTGCATGGAATTCTACGAGTGAAGAAATGCTAGCAGGGGGTAAAGAATGATACCATTTACGAGCATCCCCTGCTAATGAGAACATGAACATTTTCAATAATACATCCTCATGCTGTATCTCCCACTGATGCATGAGTTCATGAAACTCACAGAGATGCTGAGCAAGGTTGTCCTCTTCACGCTCTCTAAATCTGGGCAAATAATCGCTCCATTCATCTAGAGAAGGGACATCATTAGGAAAACCAGGAATAGCAGAAAAATTAAAAGGAGAAAACCTTCGAGCCATGATTTTCTCCATATCGAACCAGTGGGGTCGCCAATCAATCCTCGAATCATGGATTTGCCAGGTGAAAGATGCGCAGCTTCAAGTGTGTTTGGTCCTTGTTCACCATCAAAGGCCAGATCTTAACATTGTCATTACCCCAGGAAGCTTCTTAGGCTGAGAAAGCAGCTGCTGAAACCTTCTCGAGAAAGCTCCTTAGGGTCAGCTTTCAGGTGTGCTAACAGTAGTCACAGCTGAAACAATGATGTGGAAACAATGGAGTCGCCACAGTGGAGTCGCTAGGTGCACAGTAGCAATATTTAAGGGCTCTGATGTCTGATGCACCTTCAGAATCAGAGGCTCAATGTCGTTCTACCCAAGGAAAATCTTCAACTTCATCCCCGACAACGGCGCCAGAAATGTTGGCGACGGAAGTCACTTCTGGATTGCTAGCAGAAGTAGAGCTCGACGCCCATCAGTTTTATGTCATGGTTGTTTATAGATGGGTGATCGAATGGAGGGAAACTTAAAAAAATAGCATTCCAACACTGAAACCAGGCCAGGTATGCATGAGCAAGTGAGGTATTGCATAAATTTCATCCAGTGAGCTGTAGTAAAGGGTGAACAGGCGGAAGACTTGTACAAGAGAAAAGAGGAGGTCTATTATAAACAACAGGTTTCTAACAGACTGTAGAAGAAGGCATCCAAACACAAGGTCTTCTTGCACTTAAATACAGAAAACCAGAGAATACAATAATGCAACGATAAATCATTTATCATAACAGAACTGCAATAATTCGCACGAGTCGGTCGTTCACGAACTCTCTTAGCATGAAATGAAAATTAAACAGAGTAAGAAGAACTGTTTGTCATAAAACAAGAAATCTCCTATACAGATGCATAAACCGAAAGCTAGAATAGTTGTTAAAACATTACAGTAGGGAGCCCTGCTCAACCATCGATCCTTTACAAAATGGCAAAAATGCCTACATATAGCCAAAATAAAACAACAGCAGCGGAAACGAGAAGCTGCATTAAAAACTTTGCGTCTGCATGTCTTCTGACAGTCTGCGCATGCAAACTCTGGATGATCGTGCACTTATGAAAGACGCAATGGGACTCCTGACTGTCTTGCAGTGGTTTGACAGACGCAATCTCCATCAGGAAGGACTATCAGTCTGCTTGTATGCTTGGTCCTTTCCTAGCCTTCTATTTATGGAAGAAGACGATGTTCAACCACCTTCACGGAAATAATAACTACTTCCTTGGGATTGGGAACGACCTCGGTCAACTTTTCCCTCTGGGACGTGGAAGACCCCTCGCGCTGCCACCTAGAACAGTTGGACAGTATGATGGATAAGGCGTGGAGGAACTGGCACGCTTGACGTGGAAGGGGAAAGGGAGGTGATGGCGTCAACACTGTGAGGGTGAGATGAGAGGTGATGAGGTGGTAGAAGATAAGAGGGTCTAAGGATGGGTGCGGTAGAAAAAGGCTATCATGGAAGGGAGCAGGACACATGGCAGGGGACGAGGAGGCTCGGAAGGTGAGTGGATGATGAGATGGGGGAAGGGACCACATGGACCATAAGAGGGAAGGTGGACAGATGTCGAAGGATGAGGAAGGGCCAAAGGGAGCGAGCCTCATCGCACGGCCAGGAGGAGAACAGATGGCAAGGGGAAGGATGGTAAAAAAGATGACACGACAGGAAAGGGGCCCACGTTGGTTAAACGTAGAAAGACAGAAGGCTCCGGAATACAATGTGTGCCGCTGATCCGGGCGCTCTAATCACAGCCATCGGAGAGATGCGTCCCCGATTCCGGACCCCCCCCTCCGCTTAAAGGTAGAAAGGCGGGGGGGCTCCGGAATCCAATGTACGCCGCTGATCCGGGCGCTCTAATCACAGCCGTCGGAGAGATGCGTCCCCAATTCCGGACCCCCCCCCCTCCGCTTAAAGGTAGAAAGGTGGGGGGGATCCAGAATCCAATGTGCATCGTTGATCTGGGCGCTCTAATCCCTGCCGTCCAGATCTGATTTCTATTTAAACACAGACGCATTTTCATCCCGAACTTAGGGTAAGTGGGTTTTTAACCCATTCCTTTGCATTTTAACCCCCGCTACAAGAAATATTGCTAACAAGGAGAATCTAGATCCGTCATGATCTGAATATGTCCATTCATAAATCACAGAATTAATTCAATCAAACCAAGCATTATTTTTTGTGTTCTAGTTTTTAGTTTTTATTTTACAGATAAAAGACAAATTTTAATTTAAAGACTCCCAAATTGAAATCTAAATACTTACTAAAAAAACAAGGATCACAGATAAGTACATCATGAGTAAATGAAAAAGTTAAAAATACCAGAGTATAAAAAATGTGTGCATGTCACCGCCTGGAGGCATTGTAATGGTTGAAGGAATGAACTCCAATGCCTGCATTTTGGAGTTATAAACCACAAACATCTTTATTCTCAGGGTGAACCTATATAAAACGTCTCCTATAACTCCCCCAACTGTTAGTGGCCTTGTCAATCTCGACATCTCTGGGATGAAGTTCATCAGGTGAGAGTGATTTTTAGAATATATGCACCTTTGCGTGCACAACATAGTTAAAACACCACTTCTCTCCACCTAGTAACTCATGCATTAATTGAAATTGAAAGCCCACAACTTTCCACTTGGTAGCATTCAACCCCACCATTCTTCACTTGTTTGCACGAATCTCCACCTATTAATGCACCTCTCGTAAAAACGAATGCCTTCCCCCAATATTATGTGAAATGAGGTTGAGGTAGTGCATGCTAATTAACCAAACGTGGCAGTAAAAAGGTTGCATACATATTAATCCTTCTTAATTGTTTAAACGTAGAAATCAGATTATAAGACAATATTTTTTTAACATGATTAAATAAATGTGATAAAGTAAACAGGTTAACAAATGCATGCAAAAATACATAACTCACCAAATATTCTAAGTTTTACTAGAGATTAGGGTTTGACAGTCACGGCGAGCTAGGGTTTGATAGTCGCGACCACAGTAGAGAGCAGCATGAGCAGTAGGGGGGGGAAAGGGGACCTCCTCATACAAACGGGTAGTGGTGGACAGAGGAAAAGGACCAATCAGAGGAGTTTTCAAGGCACCGACGACAGGAACCTCAGGATTAGACCCAGGGAAGCATCAAGAGAGAAGTCGGGAAAAAAATGAGACCATGGAGGAAGTCGCTAAGGAAACTCAGAAAGAGGTGCAAGAGACTGTGAAGGCTAACGGGATGGAGGGGTGCAACCCCTGCAATCCCAAAACAACAATGATACCCAAGGTGGTACTGGAGGACCCACAAACGCAACTCTACAGGGACTAGATGAAGACGCATGCGCTCATATGAAAATTTATGGGGTTATGGCCCACAGAAATAACTCTGAGCAACTGGATTAAATATCACTAGAAGCCTGATGGAGAAGTGGAGCTCCACCTCGGCTCGAAGGGTTTCTTCACAGTAGTCTTTATCAACCTGGAGGACAGGGACAAAGTCTTCAAAGGAGGTCCATACTTCCACACCTCAGCGGGACTCTACATGCAACCCTAGAAGGAAAACTTCTCCCCGGAGAAAGAAACTTTCAAAAAGGTACCAGTCTGGCTGAGATTATATTCCATACCCATAGACTACTAGTTTCCCTCTACCTTTGAATCCATAGGAAACAAATTGGGGAAATACATGAAGACCTCAGAAGCCACTCTAAAAGGAAGATACACATCATATGCAAGAATTTGCATAGAGATGGATGTTTTTGAAGCACTCCCAGAAGCCATAAGTCTGGAATTCAGGGATGAGGAATGGATCCAAAACATAGATTACAAACAGATCCCCTTTAGATGCAGAATATGCCATGAACATGGACATTTGATCAGAGAGTGCCCTCTAAACAAAAAGAAGGAAGTGACAAAACCCAGAACTCAGCAAGATGAGGAAGGGTTTATAACCCCAAACCCCAGGAACAGAGCTAATAAAAAGAAAAAGAAAACCTCGGCAGGAAATACCCAGGAGACTCGAAATACAATGGAAGGAAGGGACCAAACAAACAAAGGGACAACATAAGACAAGGACTTGAAAAAATCTCCAGAAGTCAAAGACCAAGCAACAAAAGAGCCCACCCAACATCCAAACAATACAACAGCTCAGGGGAGTTGCGCAATCCCGATGGATGGAGAAACAAAAGAAGACAACACCGCCATGAAAGACGCAGAGGGAGATGTAGAAATGACCCCGAGTGAAGTAGGTACAGAAGACCCCGATCTCAGAGACCTAGTGGAAAGGGAAGGAATAGACCTTCCACACATAATAGAACAATGTAAAAGGCAGGGAGTCGACAACGTACCAACATAGCAACTTGACCGCATCCAATACATGTTCCTCCTACGGGAGGAAGCCAAAGCCAGAGGAAAAAAATGCACACATGGGGAGATATGACACCTATGAGTGAAAGTCGACGAGGGACAGTCGCAACTATCACCTAAATAGACGAGGAGAAAAAATGGTAGGAAATCAAACAATGTAGCACTACAGGATCTGGGAGCGCTACTGATAAACTCGGGTAAGATCAAGAAACTCTTTCCCCACTCTCCCCCACATGTTTAAATGAAGGTTATAACTTGGAATATAAGAGGCCTAAACAACCCAAGAAAACAAAGAATCCTTAGGAATAAACTAAAGCAGGAGAAACCGGATCTCTGTTTTATTCAAGAGATGAAATGTACTACAGACATAATGAAATCAATCAATAAACAACACTGGCGCAAGTACAAGATGGTAGCCATCGAAGACCACCAAAGGTCAAGCAGCATACTCATGTTGTGGAACCCACAAATCCTAAATTTAATAGAAGCCAAAGCAACCAGGCACACCCTAACGGTGCGCATGCAAATCATAGGAAACATTGAGGAGATTCTCTTCACAAATGTGTATGGGCCCCATGGGCCAGAGGAAAAGAAAGGAATGCTCCGAGACCTAGAAGATATAAAAGGCCGAGTTACCAACCTCTACTAGATATTGGCAGGGGAATTCAACATTATCACCTCCTTTGTGGAAAAGAAGGGTGGTATTAGAATATTGGATCGGTATGCGGAGGAATTTTCAAATTTTATAGACAGAACGGAGATGGTAGATCTCCAAACTAAGAATGGCCATTTCACCTGGAACACTAAATGGAGGAACCAGTTTCAGGTAGCTACAAGACTCGACCGATTCCTTATATCAGAGTCAATCATTATGCAAGGGCTAACCTTAGATTGCAACATCCTACCCTGGGGTGGATCTGATCACTGGCCAATGCAACTAGAAGCAGGCTTCCAAACAACACCTAAGAATAGACCCTTCAGATTCGAGAAATTTTGGATTGATCACCTGACTTTCAAGGAAAAAATAAAACACGGGTGGTGGGAGGAGCAACTGGAGCAAGGGAATAGGATGTTCAAACTACACAAGAAACTCAAATACATCAAAAATAAACTTAAGGAATGGAACAGGGATATCTTCGGGAATATAAACACAGATAAAAATGACATCAAACAAAAAATGAAAAAACTCCAAGAAATTTGCATGCGGGAAGGCTATACGGAGGACCGAAAAAAGGAAGAAGTCCAAATGACCCAAGAGTGGGAGGCACGATGCTAGCAGGAGGAAACACTCTGGCGTTAGAAGTCATGCATTCGATGGCTAAAGGAAGGAGAACGGAACACCAAGTTCTTCCATAGAACAACCATGGCCAGAAGAGCCCATAACAAAATCCTCAAGCTCAAGGACCAAGATGGAATCAAGCGCGAGTCACATCAGGAGATCGAAAGAGCTATGGTTAGACACTTCCACGGGATAGCCCAAGAACTGCATCAAGACAGATCCGAGGCCATTCAGAGGATAAACCAACATATACCACGCTTGGTCACCGAGGAACGAAAAATCTTCCCGAACAAACCTATCGCCACGGAAGAGGTGAACCAAGCTCTCCAGGAAATTCCTAGTGGGAAAGCATCAGGTCCAGATGGATTCAATGTGGATTTCTTCAAATACTGCTGGTAAATCGTCAGACATGACATCTATAAGGTAGTATAGGACTCTAGAAGGTTTTCCTCCATCCTTAAAGAACTAAACGCAACCATTATCACCCTAATGCCCAAAGAAAATGAAGCAAAAACTCCGAACTGGTATAGACCCATAGCACTTTGTAATGTGATATACAAGATCATCTCCAAATTCATAGAAAATAGATTGAAACCCCTCCTACCCTCACTGATGTCGCAAGAACAAGCAGGCTTCATGAAAGGTAGACAAATAATGGACAACATCATCCAGGCCCATGAGTTCATTCACACCTTAAAACTTCAGAAAAGGGGGGGAATGTTAATACAACTAGACCTAGCAAAAGCTTATGAAAAAATTAACTGGAATTATATGATCAAGACCTTGGAAGCCTTTGGTTTTACCTAGCATTGGATTAGTTGAAATGTCAGTTTAGTATCCACAACAAGCTACTCGCTACTAATCAATGGAGCCATGACCAAACCTTTCTGGCCCACGAGAGGGATCAGACAAGGAGATCCGTTGTCTCCTTTCCTGTTAATTCTGATGATGGAAGGCCTTAGCTGGAGCATAAAGAACGCAACAACAACTAGGGAAATAACAAGGCTCAAACCTTTCGAAAACTTCCCTACTTCAACTCACCAACATTTTGTGGATGATACACTACTCCATGACATACCAATGGTCAAGGAAGCCAAAGCCTACAAAAGAATCCTAGAAGATTTTGGAGAAGCCTCGGGTGCTGAGATCAACCACTCCAAGTCGATGATCTTTTTCTTTAATACCAATCCAGCTATCCAAAGGAATTTGACCAACATTCTAGGCTTTGAACGAAAAACACTTCCAACCAAGTATTTGGGGGTTCATTTGACAGACAAAGTTTATAAGTTGTCAACTTGGGAAGGAGTAATAAACAGGTTACAGGAGCGGGTAAAAACCTGGACGTATAGATCCCTTAACCTAGATGGTATACTGATCCTAACCAAGATTGTTTTACAAGCCATCCCAACCTTTATGATGTCAGTCTTCCCCACTCCATAGGGAATCCTACAAAAAATCAGATCCATCCAGAGGGACTTCCTATGGCGAGGTGCGGAAACAAAGAAAAAATGGGCCCTGGTGGCCTGGGAGAAAGTCTGCAGGCCAAAAAGAAAAGGAGGCTTGGGGCTACAAGATCTACAAATGACCGACAATGAATATGGGGTGAAACTATGGTGGCAGTGGTTCAAAGAACTGCAACCCCTTTGGTAAACCTATGGAAGGAAAAGTATGCACCGGACACCCGCGACCAGGACAAAATCTGCTTTGGAGGAACCAGGGAAGGCTCAACCATTTAGAACCTAGCCTAGCACAACAAAGCATGGATTCAGACACACAAATTTTGGGTAGAGGGATGCTCCAACAAGACCTCATCACACAACACGCGACAGCAATCAAAGATGGAAAACCAGGGTAGAGGGATGCTCCAACAAGACCTCACCACACAAGGAAAAATCAACGTCTATCAATACTGGCAGCAAGGAACAGACCGCAACAAATGGAGAATATGGGACAAGATTAATCCTCAGCACAATGAGATACCCGCAACAATAATAAAAGAGGTGGAGGAGGAATTGGGCAGACGGAAAATAACAGTCACAGAAGGAGAGGACCAGTTGAGGTAGGGAAAAAAGGACGGAGGGGAATTCAACCTAAAAGAAGTCTGGCACTATATGACGAACCCAGACCAAGATGACCTAGCACAACACTGGGATAAGCTTTGGAACAATCCCCAATGGCCAAATATTAAGATCTTCGAGTGGCTAATATTACACAGCCGCATCCTAACTTGGGATAACCTAAGGAAAAGAGGTTTCACCGGTCCGTCAAGATGTCATATTTTTCAAACTTAGGAAGAAACAACCAACCATCTCCTTGACGACTATGCTTACACTGCGGAACTGTGGGATTGGGAACAAGTATCTTCCTCCAGTACGACAGGATCCGTGGTAACATTGTCGCAACAATCAAGCTCTGGAGAGAAAACTATAGCGACCAAGAAGAGGTGAACCTCTGCTGGACCCTCACCCCATGAATGATCATACGGTCGATATGGAAGGAAAGGAACCGACGCATTTTCAGAAACCAAAGCTAGCCAGAAGGGAAGATCAAGGAAACAATAACCTCCATGATACTCGAGACGGTGATGAGTCGCAGCAACTAGGAGGGTAGAGCGCAACCCACGGATCAGGACTCCCGAGTCCTGGAGGATTTCCAACTAATAGGTGGGTGCAAACCCAATCCAAATAGACAACAGCTGCAACTCCAGGTAGGTGAGCGCAATTGGAAACCACCACCTTCAAGCTCCCTCAAGTTGAAGTTCAACGGGGCGGCAAAAGGCAACTCAGGAAGAACAGGTCTGGGAGGAGTAATTAGGGATAGTAAAGGGAACATCATACGACTGTACATGGGAATCCTGGGCAACTCCACCAATAACGCCACATAATTCGAAGCCCTAGAGACAGGCCTGAAGATTCTCAACTGAGAGGGGATGACGAATGCCATAGTGGAAGGAGACTCTGCATTAGTCATCAACATAGTGAGAAAAATCCAAAATGGTACCAGAATAGGTAAAATCCAGAGGCACTGGCGTTTGGCCTACCTACTGAAAAAAATCCAGGAGCACTTGCGGATAGGTATCACTATGGAGTTGCGCCGGGTGAGGAGGTCAGCAAATGGACTGGCGGATAGAATAGAAAATGAGGGGGTTGAGAATGAAGGTCCAACACTAGACACAATCTAGCGCAACATCCTGCAAGGTCAATTTCGGACAGATTGCACCCAACTTGCAGCAAAACACTGGGACAATAGGAGTAGTACGGAAGATCATGGCAAGAATGGAGGCGCATCAGACACTGAAGGACATGTAGGTCCCAGACAGGAGCTGATGGCCTAGCAATCAAATAAGGTTATAAATGAAGACGCAAAGTATACATCAGGTGAAGGTACGACACCATGGTCCCATCAATAAAAATAAGTACAGAAGTTTCCCATTGGAAAGAAGAAGAGATAACTCGCAGGCGGCAAAGGATGAAGGACGACAGGTCACACCAGGGCCAAGTAGGATCACACCTCACCTAAGTACTGAGATGGGATGGGGAAAGGGATGGCATACAATGAGCAGAGAAAAGCATTGGTGCAGGGATAACGACAAGGTCATCAAGCGCACATGCTCTGGAACAGAGGATACTGACGGGCAATACCACCTTGAGGAGCATGCCATGATTGCAAGGATGGGACTGCAGCCGGGTTGGATCCATAAAGGTAGGGACACCAAAAATTACTACAGAATGAGGCATCACAATTATAGTGGCCACCTTATTTACCAGAAGGAGGTGAAGCAGAATAGGGAGAGAACCCAACGTAAGAACCACCACCTACAAGTGAAGATGGTACACATGAAGAAAACTAACAGCAAGAGATACCCCCAGGGGAAGGAACCTCCACAGAGCGCCTGGAGGATGACAAGAATCGAATAGGCGGCCAGGGAAGCAAAGAGCACCTTCCTCAAGAAGACAGACACCAAGGGGAAGAAGATCATTAAAAGATGGGAGGGAGAAATCAACAATGCTCGCGAGGGCAAATCCTGGTCAACACTAACCCAAGAAGAAGGGGATACGGGATCCCAAACCCACACAACCGAGGTTAACCCTCTACCACTGGATGGTGGAGGAAGCTTGGAGAACCAAAATGCTGATAGGAAAGATGTGTGCGGACTGGGGGGGAGACCAACAGGATGAAAACCAAAGAGTAGAAGAAAGAGCGCACATGAATTATCAACCACCTCAGTAACCTGGAGGCGGGGGTAAAAAGGATGGTGGAGGACCAGAAAAGACAATAGGAGAAACTAGAAAGGATGGAAGGGCAATTTCATCTCTATCTACACTACGTCCACCATATAGATATCACTCCAGCCGACAGAAATGGAACCCCATCATGCATAAGAAAGCTATGTCTGGTGGAACAAAGGGAGGAGGACATGACACAACAGGAAGGGGATGAAGAGCACCCCATCAACCTAGACTAGCATAGGACCCGCCCAGATCATGTCTCTCAGAGTAGGAGCTAATCCCACTATGTTTAGACTTTTTGATTTCTTTTGATGAAGTTTTTTAGACTGGATTATGGTAACCTAGGTTGGTTTCCTGTGGTGGCAACCCAAACAATTTTTGTTTATTCTCAGATACTGCATTTCAGGGACCTCGGATCTAGTTTCCGTTTAGGCAGATCCTAGGATCCCGTGCATCAATTTTGTACTATAACCTTATAACGCAATATAGATTCACACACTCATTTACAAAAAAAACAAAAATAGATGCATGCAAAAATGAGAGGAAGTTATGAACATTAAACCTCATTCATTGATTTGGAAGGATTACGAAGAATATGTCAGCATCTTCAAATTCTAACCATAAGATAGAATTTTTAATTAAAATATTATTAAAAGTGCCCATTTTGAATAGGTGTATACCTATTGATGTAATAACCCCTTATAGAAGCGGATGTCTGGATTTGACATCTCAAGCCCTTATGTCCATTTAGATCCATTTGACGACCATTGCTTCGTTTAGATTTTTCCATGTTGATCGTTGGTGTGGGCTTTATTGCGTGTTGATTCTTAATCCATCGTTTTCAGCATGCATGCAGGGTTCCCAGGGAGGTGAAGGAGAAGGTGGACGATGGGAGGGCAAGGGGCGAGAGGGGAGGAGTGGTGGGATGGGTTGCAAGGGAGCATGTAACATCCCCATTATAATCCCTAGTTTAATTAATGCTTATGTGGATATAATATGTGGCTACGAGAAAGAAATGTGATATATGAATTGTATCTCTATGTTTCAATCATAAAATGTGATGCTAGCTATCAAGGGGACATGGAAAAGAGATGGGGGATAATGGGGTAAGTGTCTAGGATAATGGCCAAGAGGGGTCAAAGGGGGCATTATCCATGTATATTAATTCAACCCATTTTCCCTAAACTTTCTTATTGTAAATGAACCTTCCACTTTCTGATTGAGTGTTCCCAAAGCCAATCATTGAATGCATTTAAGAGGGTGGGTGCGAGTGGTCACATCATAGAGTTATTGAGCACATGGGGGTTGAGTACAATCATTTTGGGGAGGAGTGTGAGTCAAGAAAGGCAAGCCACAAGAGAGGAAATTCGTATGAGTTGGGAGAGAAGAGTTTTAGTTAGTCAAATTTTGTGCATGGGAAGAAAAGGAGAGTACAAGAAAGAAATCTTGGAGCTGGTGCAACCATGGAGGGAGAATTCTAGAGCGGGTTGGAGAACAACTAGAGCGAATTGGAGCTGTAGAACTGAAGAGTGAACTCTTATGTGAGTTTCACTAAAAAAACAAGTGTTTGATGTTGGTTTGTTAATAGTTTTCCTAGCAGCAAGTTCCCCTGAGTTCCCAGTTGAGAGATTCCTAGGTACATGTGTCAAAGAGACTCTGATAAATGAATGGCACATTCATTGGGTTATTCCTGATAAATGGATGGTATATCCCTTGCCAGGTTAACCCTGATAAACAGATGGTACATCCCTTGGTTTATCCCTAATAAACAGATGGTACATCCCTTGGGTTATCCCTAATAAACAGATGGTACATCCCTTGGGTTCTCCCTGATAAACGAATGGTGCATTCCTTGGGTTGGGTAGGTCAAGAGGAAGAGATAGATGGTAGAAAAATTGGGATAGTTGTAGGAGAATATCATTTGGGTTATCAATTTTATGAGCTGTGAGTGGATTGTGAGAGACCACCCTCTTTTGTAGATTACTAGCCTCAGCTCGGGGGGTGACTGACTGTTGATATTTGGAACAGTCAGTCTATGGTTGGGTGGAATGTTTATCTCAAGCAGCTGGTTGCACAATTCTTGTTTAAATATAAATGTTTTATCTTGTACTGAGTTATTTACATGTGTTATTGTTGTGCATGAACTCTACATGAATGAGAATGACTTATATGTTATTGTAATGAGCGTTGATTAAGGTTGGTTGTCATTGATGTCAACCCTTGAATAAAGCCCCACAAAACAAAGATTTGGGTAATGGACCCAATTATTTTTTATGTAAATATGACTCATTATTATATTGTCATGGTTGATAATAATTAAAGATGGATGAACTCCAAAGTGGTCCCCTTATGGTGAAATCCCTCATGGGAAGACGCTTTGCGGAGTAAGAGAACCCATTCTTAATTGTGGAATAATGAGATGAAGGACAATGAATTTTTTAGGTAAACTATCATATATGGATAGTGCTTGTCATTCCATTTCTGATGGCATGTGGAATGTCACATAACTCCTCATGGTTAGAGAGTTATGTCCATGAGAAGCTGGAGACCCAAGTTTGGGTAATGGACCCAAGTTTGTTTGATGGATAACGGTATGCGTTATGATACATTTTCAGATAATACTATTCTATATGGATAATACATGTCATTCCATTTCTGGTGGTATATGGAATGTCACATAACTCCTCACGTTTTGAGATTTATGGCCTTACGAAGTTGGAGGACCCTCATATGTCATCTAGAAGCCCCAAAAGGTCAAAGTAGTCCAAGTGGTTTAAGAGATTTTAAAAGGTAAATAATAAAGTGAAGTAATGAGTGTATTATAATTCAAATTGAATACAAAATAAATTATTTCAATAATAAATTTAATGGAGAAATTAGAAGTGGGTTAACCCTAAAATAAGGAAAGTGGGGCCAAGTGACCTAGAAGATGTTTTTAAGGAAGCTACTTGGAGAGTATAAATAAGAGGCAAGGCTCTCTCATTTTAATTACACTTGAGCATATTGAATATCTATAGGTTTATGAGGTAACCAAGGATATATAAGCCGAAATTATGAGGGAAAGTGAAGAAAAGAAGGCCGAAATGCAAGGAAGGATAAATTCTTTTGATGGTGCTTTCTAAGGTATGTTATTTACAGGTCATCTCACCATTTTCGCTATAAATTTTTTTCTATAATGATTCAGACCGTGAAATTTCTCTTCCATTGAGAAAACATATCCAAGTATCTGTGGTAAAAAATTAAGCTTGTGGTTCATTGTATTTTTGGAGTTACACTCCCTAGAAAATAAGGTTTGTGGCTAGTCCCGAAACTAGTCAAAAACAAGTGTTCAGGTAAAAACGTCATAATAGATCAAAATTCATTGAAACAAAATGTGTTGGTTAGGGTACCATATTTAGTATGTTGTGTAACATTTTCAGATCAATTCAATAGATATTCCGTGCGGGGCATGCTCTACAAGGTTGCTCTCTAGAATAATCCAGAATTCAGCAAGGTATGCCATTTTTTCTATAAATCCTTTTCTGGGAGGTTCCAAGTAGTGATACCTAGAGGAATTGCATAAAACACACTGAAGAACATTGTATATCAATTTTAGATCTTTATACATTACAGGTGGAAAGTTATGATTACTTCAAGTTACGGTTGTTGACTAATCCAAAACTAGGCATGTGAGACTAAAGAAAAGTTTGATGAAAATGATAGTCTCTTGTTGTTGAAGTTAAGGAAGGTTTGTAGGAATGTGATCATATAGACCAGGTCTATTACAGAGCTACAAATCGGATTTGGATGATGAAATTGATGAGAGATTTTGGTTGAGGTACATGTTGAGTACATGATTGAGACAAGTAGTTGATGAGTTGGCACATATATGAGATGTATAGTTGATGATGTTGGTGCATATTGATGAGTAGTTGACACATTATTGGTAGATACTTGGTACATGGTTGGATGCACTTGTTTATGTTACAGGTTGATTACAGGTTATTTGGTACAGGTTGGTGCATGGTTGATCCACTTGTTTATGGTACAGGTTGATTACAGGTTGATGCATGGTTCAGATTTATTGGTACAGGTTTATAGTGGTATATCTTACAGTGACATGTTGACAGTGTTTCCATCATTCTACTTCTACTTCAGGGTGGTAAGATGGGGCAAGAACAGGTGGTTGTAGCCACCTTCCGATTGTAGCCGGAGAACATAAGGGGTTGTAGTCTCCTTCTGGTTGTAGCCAAAGAATTGGGGAGTTGGAGATTCTCTCAGGTTGTAGCCTGAGAAACTAGGGGGTTGGAGCCTCCTTCCAGTTGCAGTTGGAAAACAAAGGAAGTTGGTTCTTCCAATGAATGTAATTCTTCAAGACATATAAGAAAAAACATTCCGTGGTTTTCTCCCAATTTGGGTTTCCACGTAAAACACTGGTATACTGTGTATGTGTATGTTTGTTCATTTGTTCATTGCTTATTTACTCTGCAGTTATTGAATGATAATGCTTGATTGATATAACATTTGGATTATATGGTTAAAAAGGATTAGATTTCTCTATTACTGATTCACCCCCCCTCTCAGTAATCCAACAATTAGTTTAAGAGCAGGTTCCTTTAGAAATCAGTTTAACCACTGAAAGGTAGATCATGGAGAGTACCAACTCATATAAAAATGGAATACCACAGTTTGATGGACATAAGTATTCTTTTTGGAGCATAAGGATGAGGACATATATACAGACACAAGGATTTCAAGTTTGGAAATCAATTGTAGATGGATACACAACACCAGTAGTTCCACCAACAAATGACAAAGCAGTAAAACTTCATGAGAATAATTCCAAATCCACAAATGCACTTTTGAATGGTCTCAGTGATACGATATTTACCAAAGTTGCACACTGTAAATCCACTAAAGAGATTTGGGACAAGCTTCAAAATATTTATGAAGGAGATACAAAAGTCAAAGCAACAAAGCTTCAGACTTACAGAGGTCAGTTCGAACAACTAAAAATGAAGGAAGATGAAGATATCACAACCTATTTCTTACGAGTCGATGAAACAGTGAATGCAATCATAGGATTGGGAGAAAAAATTGAAGAATATGTAATTGTTCAAAAGATACTAAGATCTCTTCCTATGAGATTCAACCCTAAGATATCATCACTAGAAGAAAGATCGGATCTGGACTCAATAAGCATGGACGAACTGCATGGAATGTTCACAACATATGAAATGAGAACTTAGCAGGAAAATCCATATGTAAAAGAAGCAGCCTTCAAGGCATCCAAAAGATCAAAGAAAAAGAAAAAGGAACAAGAAGAATATAACAACAACAGTAATTCCTCGAAAGATGATGAAGAAGTGACCAACTTCATCAAAATACCGAACAAGGGAACCAACAATAGGTATAGAGGTAAGCTCCCTTTAATTTGTTTTAATTGTGATGGTATTGGTCATTTTGCTAACAAATGTCCTCATAAGAAAAATATAAATGATGAAGGTTACTCAAAATGAAAACACACATATAAAGGCAAAAGAACCACAAAAAAAGTTTTCAAGAAAATCTTATACACCAAAGAAGGCATCTCATCATTAGATGAAGATGAAGTCAGTGACAATGAGACATGAAGAGTTCTATTCATGGCAGTAAAACACTGACAAAGAATACTCCGAAGAAGAATATGAAGAAGTCAAAGAAGAATGTGAAGAAGTCGAAGAAGAAATTGAAGAGGCGAAAGTTGACTATCGAGAAGAATTAATGTGTGCCATAGAAGTTATCAGAAGAGAAAAGAAGAAAAACAAGAAACTACAAGCAGAACTAGACAAGAAAAAAAACACTCAAGAACTAGAACAAATGATCACAAAATTGAAGGTTCAAATAGAAGAAGATAAAAGAATTGAAGAAGCACTCAAAGAACAACTAGAAGAAAATGACAAGATCATTGGAAACTTGGAAGCAGAGGTTGGCACACTAAGAAAGAATATTCAAAAGAAAAATATGCAGAATAGCTCAAAATTTCTGGATGACGTTATCAACAGTAAAAAATCTCATATTGACAAGTCCAGACTTGGATACAATCAGACAGAAAAGGGATCAAGCTCCAAAACAACAGAGCAAGAAACAAATTCAAAGAGCTATGCAGAAACAATCAAATAAGATAGGAAGATATACAAGGAAGATTATAGGGACACTCCTCCACCAAGAAGATTCAGATTTCAGAATCAACAACAGACAGATAGGCGTCAAGAAGAAGAAGGATTCATAAGACCACCTCTATTCAGAAGATCTTCAACTCCCAGGTATCAAACTATATTTTTTGGTATATGTTATGCATGTAATAATTTTGGACATAAAGCTATGAATTGTAGAGCTAACAACAGGAACAATAACAACTTTGAGAGTTATACACAAAGGGATTATTCAAGGAGACCTAGTGACACACAAAGAAGAAGTTACAACATGTTTGAATCTTTGAGCACTGAAGTGGAATGTTACAAATGTAACAATTTTGGACACATGGCCAATGATTGCAGAATGATAGTCCCTCCTAAAGAACCTCAACAGAATAACAACAGTCACAGACAAGAACCTCAGAAAACGACATAGATAAGAAAGCAATATCAGTATAACAATGAAGAATGCACAATCGCTCTACAAGCTAAGCAGAAGAAACATGGTTGGTATGTTGCAATGGATGTTCAAAACACATGACAGGTGATAAAGAAAAATTTCTTACATTACGAAAAGAAAAAAATGGATCAGTCTCCTTCGGAAATGATAATTCATTCAAAATCATTGGAGAAGGCATAGTCCGAGTTGAGAACAATAATGAAAAGGCACAAAATGTTCTACTGGTAGAAGATATGAAACATAATCTTCTAAGTGTGAGTCAAATGTGTGACCAAGGTCATAAACTTACTTTCGATTTAGAAAAGTGTGAGATAAGAAAAGAAGGTTCAGGGAAGTTGGTCGGTACAGCTGCAAGAACTTCAAACAACATATATGTGTTAAGTGAAATTGGAAATGAAAAGTGTTGTCTAGGAAAGGAAGATGAAAGTTGGTTATGGCATAGAAGAATGGGTCACATGCATTTTGATAACCTTGTCAAAGTCAGCAAAAGAGAAGCAGTCATAGAAATGCCCCAGATCATGAAGCCAACCAACACTTTATGTAAGCATTGTCAACAAGGAAAACAAACAAAGACCAGATTCAAATCAAAGGAATATTCAACAACAAGGCCATTGGAAATTGTACACATTGATCTAGTTGGACCAACTACAACAAAGGGCTTAAAAGGTGAAAATACTTTATGTTATTAGTTGATGATTATACAAGAATGACTGTAGTTTGCTTTCTCAAGAACAAGTTAGAAGCTTTTGAAAACTTCAAGATCTACAAGGAAATGGTTGAAAATGAAATGGATTAAAGAATCAAATGTTTGAGATCTTATAATGGAGGAGAGTTCACTTCAAAGGAATTTATGGATTACTGTAGTAGTCATGGAATAAAAATGCAATTCTTTGTTGCTAGGACACCTCAACAGAATGGAGTTGTTGAAAGAAAGAACAAGACAGTACAAGAAATGGCTCGAACAATGCTAATGGATTCCAAATTGACAAATATATTTTGGACACAGACAGTGCATACAACAGTTCACATTCAAAACAGAGTAATGCTCAGAAACAACATTGATAAAACTC